>JBAMCJ010003886.1:0-241371 GCA_037075205.1 Drosophila prostipennis
GTACTTAAGATTACAAGTGTTAGCACTGCACCCTTGTAGGGTTTGAGTTACAGATCGTTATTTACGGCTCCAGATCAATTAACATATTGACATGTACTGAACTCGTAAAGTATTAGATTTATTATTAAAAAGTGTTCTTCTTGAACAGCTCCTGTATGTTTCCTTAGTTCGTCCAACGCTGGAATACTGCTCATGCGTATGGTCTCCACATGAGCGCTATCAAGACATGATTGAGTCTGTTCAGAAGCAGTTTCTCCTATTTGCCTTACGTGGCTTGAACTGGGACTCCTACAGAGACAGACTGCGTCTTTTGAATCTGCCAACTTTAAAGCACCGTCGAATATGTTCTGGCGTGAACACAAGCTCCTTACTGGCGGTGTGGACTCACTTCACCTGATAACGTCCATAAATTGGAATGTTCCTTCTAGACCATTTCGTCGATTTCGGCCATTAGCACTGGAAATTGCCAGGTCAAACTACTCCCGTTTTGACCCATTCCGAGTTTTATGCGACAACTATAATGAATTGTACCAATTATCATCCTATGAGTGTTCCTACGATGTGAAGAGTCTCTGCGTTCCTGTCATCCGCAAATAATCAATCATATTGAAAATTTCCTGTATATTTTTTAAGTCCAATGAGCTGTCCATAGCTTAATGTTTTAAATAAAAACCCATGCCCCGGCCCAAATAAAATTGCATCCAGTTAATCCAGCACGAAGAATTAGGCGACAAACTACCATCGAGCCCTTTATTTGAGGCGAAAAGACCCAGGTTCGATCGAACATAGTTGCCAGTTTCGCTTTGCTCTGAAGGCTTACACAACGTCGCCGCCACGATTTGAATTTAAAAGTTATTTTTGGGAGTTAAAACAGATATTTATTCAAGCCGAAAATACTCGTCGTTCCGGCCAAATCACGATCTAGGAGTTGACCGGGAGTAGCCGCTACGAAAAAGCGGAAAAATTAGCTTTAAAGTTCGGTTTAAGGTTACGTAGAAAGGTTCTAGTTCGCCAAGAGTTAATTTTATTATACCCGTTACTCGTAGAGTAAAAGGGTATATTGTGTTCGTGCAAAAGTATGTAACAGGTAGAAGGAAGCGTTTCCGACCCTATAAAGTATATATATTCTTGATCAGGATCACTAGCCGAGGCGACTTAGCCATGTCTAAAAGCTAGAAGATTGGCATTTTGCATGCAGATTCTAGGAGTTCCTACGCAGTTTGTTTCAAAAAGGTGCCTTAAGCCATTTTTTGAAAGGTGTCTGGACCTCTCTGCCCTCTGGCGGCAAGAGTCCAAGGTCCAGCGCGGCACCGTTATTTCATGGTCTCTTCGCTTTGGCCGGGTCTAAGGTCCATTATTTACCGGTGGACCTGGATGCTCTTGGATTCTGCCGCATTCTCGATGCCTTCGCTGTTGCTAGGGGCTCTTCTGCCTCGAGATTTGTGGGGAGTTTTAAGTCTCACACCCCAAAAGTCGGAAATCGGGGTC
The DNA here is from genome assembly GCA_037075205.1 of Drosophila prostipennis. Classification (NCBI taxonomy): domain Eukaryota; kingdom Metazoa; phylum Arthropoda; class Insecta; order Diptera; family Drosophilidae; genus Drosophila; species Drosophila prostipennis. The sequence continues at coordinate 1,489 of JBAMCJ010003886.1, forward strand.
TCGTGTTTTTCTGCTTTTCCGTCTTAAGCTTTCCAATACCGTTGCCGACCCCGTTTGTCCCGATTATTCCATTTAATCCCTATTCCAACAAATACAAGAGAGGACGCGTGCCTCGACTACTGAATACCCGATACTCAGCGTGCCCACTTAAGATTATGTTCAGGATCTTCGTTTCTACGCGATTGAATAGGTCTTCTTTGTTATTGAACCAAGGTTTGGAAGTGGTATACGGAGAGAGGACTGAGAACAGAGTATATTCACGCTTTTAGTCTTGTTTTATTTGTACTAACATATGATTAATAGCGTCGTTGAGGTTCCATCTGACAGTTATGAAAGAGCCGCTAATCCTAGCATTTTTAGCAGCGTTATCTGCGAGATCGTTTTCCTAAATATTGGAATGACTTGGAAGTTTTTGAGTTCGAGTTTTTTATTGCCTGGATGGCATCAAGACTGTCCGTTAAAATTGATACTTTGGAGAAATTCTTTGATATGCCGAAGTCAATGGCTTTTTCTAGGGCTGTTAGTTCAGCAGTCAGCGACGACAGTTTTTTGTCAGTGTAAAAACTTTTTATTGAGTTTGAATTCATGTGTACAAAAACACTTCCTGTAAAAACCTGAAGATGATTTCCATATTTTTGGAGGTTAGATCTCTTATTTTTTCGTTAAATAAAGAATGAATTATGCCTTTAAAGAATTTCGTGTTAACTGAAATCTTACGTGCGAACAAAGAATAAGGAATCTGTTTATTTGGGAAGCCGACGATATTGATAGCAGTAACGATGACAAGCGATAGCCGAGTTGGTATCGAAAGTAATTTCTATCGACAAGTGTACGTTATGCCGACAGGGCTGCCACCTGGGGCACTGATAGCTAAGTTACACTCAGCCAGCACCTACAATAGTTAACTTTTTTTATTAATGTAAATTTCATTACAAATGCAAAACAATTCTGTTGTGATGTTGTCGAGAAAGGGTTAACATAGTTTTAGTTTAGTTAACCAACAAAAAAAAAAAGTTTTCCTTAGGGAAACTACAATTTCGTTTTTTTAAATAGCCAAAAACCGAAATTTTGAAAAAGAGGTTTGTAATTTGGAATTGATTTATAGCAGTGGCGAATACAGAATTTAAATGTATGGGGTGATTACGGAACAAATTTTTCCCTTGGATCCGGGCATGATTTGTAGAAACTATTTATTTATGTTAATTTAATCAATTTTAGTTCGTCATAACTTTTAAAGAACTTACACTAAATAACAATTTCCTCATATTAAAAAAAAAAATTACTGTGCAGAAAGCGACCTCTGTCGTGATGAGGCCTTTTTGTATGCAAACCGGTTTTCCCAATTTACATGCTCAAAAAGTTCCAGCTTACCAACTTTTTTTCTGTCAGTCAAATTAATAAGAGATTGATTACACTATGCAGCATCAAAAATTTACCTCGATGGATGCTATATTTTTGGATTCGTTACGAATTCCCAAGTTAAACTGCGTTTTCCAAAACGTTCCCCGACGCATGGATTCTTAGCAAAAAGACCTCAAAGTTCGAAAAAAGCTGAAATTGGCCAAATTTCCGGAGCTCTCTGAGGCAAACGGATTCATGGTTTGATTCGATGTTAAAGTTTTTTAAAAGATGCACTCTTTATCTTTCAAACCCCATACTTAGAATAATTTTAGGATTTTTATTAACGGAGAAGCAAATTTTAGAAAACATAGTCAAAAAACATAAAAGCATACAGCTGCGGTCAAAATAGTAGTAGTGTTGCCGCCCTGTGTTTTTAAAAGTTTGTTGTTGTCACTTTTCTTATCCAATTAGTCTAATAGTACACTTATAATCAATGCAATATGTCCAGGAGAAGATAAATTACAACAAGAAACCTTTAAAAACACCGGGCGGCAACACAACTACTAATTTGACCGCAGCTGTATGCTTTTATGATTTTTGACTATGATTTCTAAAATTTGCTTCTCCGTTAATAAAAATCCTAAAATTATTCTAAGTATGGGGTTTGAAAGATAAAGAGTGCATCTTTTAAAAAACTTTAACATCGAATCAAACCATGAATCCGTTTGCCTCAGAGAGCTCCGGAAATTTGGCCAATTTCAGCTTTTTTCGAACTTTGAGGTCTTTTTGCTAAGAATCCTTGCGACGGGGAACTTTTTGGAAAACGCAGTTTAACTTAGGAATTCGTAACGAATCCAAAAATATATCATCCATCGAGGTAAATTTAAAAAGCATTAAAAATGCTGCACAGTGTTATTAATGTTATAAATCTTTTACCAATTTAATTTGAGCACGTTATTAATTTTTTATACAATTTTTAAGAAGTGGAAAAAACATTTTTGGTGAAAAATGGTGCACGACTTTTGAAGCTTACAACTGGATAGGGCCTGTCTTATAATGTTCTTCCTAAGGGCTAGTACTCAACCTAACAAAAACTGGCCCAAAAAAAAATACTATTTTCATTCAATTATTTCTTGATGGTCCAGTGTTCATTAATTTGGTAATATCCGTGCGTTATTTTTGGGTCACACTGGCTCAAAAACATAAGCAAACGTAAAATTCAAATTTTTAATTTTTAACATTGTTACAGTACTCGATAGTCATTGTAATTAGTATTTTGCCTTTGAGAGTGTATTTAAGCGATTTTTGTTAAGGATTTAACTAGGTTGTTATCGGAATTGATCGATAGCTCAATTAATTAAATTTTTTTTGAGCAGTATTTTAGTATTTTTTTTTTGTGAGCTTGAGTACTGCCGTCCAAAAACTTCGACCAAAAATTTGCCACCAAAAATTTTGTGACGTTTTTTTTTATATGAAGTTTTTGATTTTGGACGACTTTTTGTTGGGTAGAGTACTAGCCCTAAAAGTGTTGACACTAAATAGGACTAGAAAATGTTGTTTGTGCAAAAGTTCAGAGAAAATCGGGTTTTCCAACCTACCCTATGATAAACATGAGTTGCTGTTCTACACCCAGCAAAAAATCCGTTCGAAACGGTGAAAAATCAAACGCAAACGGGTTCAAGAAGTGCGTAAGCCCGTTTGTTGACAATTCATGAACGCTCGTTCATAAAATTTGACCGAAACTTTAGACATAGATTCCGAACGAACAGGGTCATTTAAAGAATGGGGTTAACTTGAAAAAAAAGGACATAAAAAAAAATTCCTGGACTTGCACTTGCTGGTGTATCTGTGCGCCTGGTAAGGATGTATTTAATTTGCTTATTTTAGTTGTTGATTTATTATTAATAAATGTTGTATTTTAGTTATTGTTGTTTACATACAATTTATTTATTTTTAGAAGTACAATAAACATTAAAAGGCGGACGGCCTAACAGTTGGACCACGGAAGCAATTTTTCAAGTACGGCCAAACGGGGCACTAGACTTACCAGTTTTTCGGTCCGGGCAAGAAATTGTTTATAAACAGCGTTTTTAGAACCATTGTCAATAATCTGACCACAATCGTTCAAGGCTCAACACATTTCTGTGACGCGTTCATAATTTAACCAAAAAGTTCATGATTTGACCCCGCGGCGTTCATTTTTCATGAACGAAAAATAGCGAACGGATTGTTCTCAAATCATGAAAAATGTTCTTTTTGGTCATTCATTCCTTAAAAATGTTAATGTTACTTAAGTTATCCTACCAGTTTATTGAACTAAAAAATCATTATTTATTTTCTTTAGATGCCCCCTTTAGGAAATTATAAAAATGGCGAAGATGGAAGCTGACAAACAGAGGGTGACAGCCATGGTTGGTGAAATAGCAGAAACGCAGCACCATATATTGAAGCTGCTCCGGAAAGTCAGCGGAGAGGGGAGCTCAAGTCTTAGGACTCAGTTCCCCATCAAATCTCTCGCTGACTTAAAAGAGGTGGAGTCAATGATACTGGGGAACGAGCCAAAATATGTAAGTATATTCGTTACTTTAAATATCATCCTTTTTCATTTAACTCTCATTTAAAAACGTGCGTATTTTGATTTTTTTTCATATGTCAATGCTTAAAGTCTATATTGGGGACTCGCTTTCCAGAAACCTTAGCCGCATTATCAGCCCAGAACTGATAATGCAGATGAGGCTGGGGGCTGTAGGCAAAAGGAAGGGTTCTCCACATTTGCTGCATTGAACGAAGTTATGTACGGTAAGTGTTGAAGATTGTTGATGTTAATTTTGCAATTTCGTCTAACAAATTTTTAAAACTCCATATTATGCAGAATCTCAAATCAGGGAAGGCTATAGGCACGAAGACTTTGTCAAAGACCTTCGAACCGCCTTTACTCGGAAAAAAAACCGGGTCTGTAAAGAAGCTAACCGAAAAAAGTCGACGACCAGTAAAGACAATAGACCGGACCAGGACAACGATTTTGGCAACGATTTTGAGGATGGGAAAGAAGTAGGTTTAGTTTAATTATAATTTGTTAAAAAAGAAAAGAAAATTAAAGAATGAAAAATGAAATTTAAAAAAATAATTATTTTTAAATCGAGTAGAACTAATTTTTTTCACTCGTGTGAGTCGCATCCAGAAGCACTCCAAAAGATGCGATCCAGAACGCTAGGGTTGTTAAAACATCGATGGTGGACACTATCGATGTTTTCGGATATCGATGGTGGTCACTATCGATACTATCGGTAGTTCGAACATTTTTAAAGCTAAAAAAAATAAAACAAAATATTAATACACCCAAAAAAATATCCAAAAGTTTACATTTAATGAGCGTTGTTTTAAAAGTATACTACAGATAGTGTTAAACTGCCAGTATTAATTCAACACTAAATAATATAAGGAGAAGACTCAATAGTGTTAAGTTAAGACTAAATAGTGTTAAGTTTATGCCCTGAGTTTAATTTCTATACCGCAGTTTCGATTTTCGTTCCTGGTGTGAAGCCAGGATGCTCTGGTGTGGAACCTGGACATTTCGAACGGAAAAAGTGTTACCGCTTTTTAATGTTATTCGACGCGTTAGTATGTTAAGGGTTTGACATTAGTGTATTTTGTAAACGACGCTGCGGTCTGTATAAGGTAATTTTTCTAAGAAAATTTTTATATTTACGTTATTTTTGAAAAGTAAGTATATTTAAATTGTGTCTTAGTGCTTAACTAATGAGTAAACTCTTCCCTTTTACCGACACCAACATGAAATCCGCTCCAGATGCCGGGAAACTAAGGATCTTGCAATTGGCTTGCATTTTTTCTGACCGTGGCCAGCGCAAAGTTTACTTCAATATCAGCGTCCCCGATCAATCCCCGGAATTCAACTGGATGGCGCCCATTCTGGAGATGATCAGCGACATAAGCGGTAAAACGGCTGAATTTGCCCAAATATTCATAGATACGTACTTATTGTGTACATGTATTGTATTTATGTATGTTTGTTAAACTCAAAATTACCTTCAGTAATTTATAAAAATGTAAAAAATATTTTTAATTATATATAAAAAGTAAAAAACCAACATTTTTGAATTTTGTCTTTTTAATAATGGGTATAATATGTATACTGACATTGCTAAAATAGTATGAAATGTATACTAACATTTCCACAAAATAGCTTAACATTTATACTAACATTGCTAACATAGTATACTCTGTATACAAAATAGTATAACACTAAGACCACATAGCGTAGCCTTTATACTAAAAAGTATACAAAAAAAACTACCAGCCTAATTTTCAGTACACTGAGTGAGTATAAAGTGTATACTCGTTAGTTTAATCTTGTCAACTTCGAAAGTTTCATTTTAACACTTTCGAAGTCATAAGGTTAATACTCAGAGTATCGAGAAATTTTTGACACTCAATAGTTTACTTTTAATGTACAAATAGTTTAGTTTCTATGATCTTTTTTTTTTGGTGTAGTAACAAATTCAGAATCGTATTTTATTTCATTGGAATCTTTTACGATAATACATAACAAACGAAAAAATAAAGACCTCATATTAATAAAAAATTTAAAAAAAATATTTAGGATCCAAGTTTGTAATTACATTTAAAAACTAAGAAATTCATAATAAAACAAAAAGGAAAATTATTAGAGTAACACGTTTTTCTTCAAAAAAGCTATTTTTGGTTAATAACATAATTAATAAAAAAATGAGAAATTCATATTAATACTTAAATTCATGTTAATCAAAATTGCTAGAGATCCACGTTTTTGTTCAAAAACAATAGCCGGTTTACATTTTCCGGATTTAGCAAAGTTCTTTTTGTGGAAATTACTTCCGCTGCTTTGCTGAACATACGTTCAGACTCTGTAGACGTAGCTGCAGCTTCCATGGAATAGTCAAGTATCGCTTCGCCAATGTCTGCAGACCAATAGTGTCTTCTGCGCAGTTCTGTAAAATTTAAAGATTAGTTTATGAAAGTATTTAAATAGCATAAAACATACCTTCCAAAACTCAAGAGGATCTTGCACTTTATGGCTCTGACTAAGGTAATGATTTAAAAATTTGGTTGAATCCACCTTTTCGTTCAGAGCTCTGGCGGCATTTTTAGATTTCAAAAACCTAAAAAGCGGATCAGTGGGAGAGCTATCTTCTTCGGGAAGAATTGGTGGTGCTGGCAGTAGTTTTGAACCTACATTTTCTAGGGCCGTAAGCCTTGTTTCGATCAAACTCATAGCACTTTGAGCATTACTGCTTGAACGGAACCCATCCATTTTAAACTTCGGGTCCAATATGGTAGATATTCTGGTGGCAGTTAGGGTTTCATACTTTGAAAGCCTAGATTCAATTTTTTCTAAAAGAAAATTGCATACAATTTTACCCTCCAATGTTTTTAGTGGACTCAAGGGCTCAAGAAATTCTGTATGCAAGCCGCATATTATGGGTATTATTAAACCCATTGTCACGCTTGTATCTGAAACTCTTGCAGTAGCACTATCAAAATTGGTGAGCAGTTGGAAAACATCTTCCAAAATCAGAAAATCATCAGCGGTTAACATTTTTGTTAAAGGTTTCTTGATGTAATTTATCTTCTCCTGGTGATATTGTATTGATTATAATTGTACTATTAGACTAATGGGATAAGAAAAGTGACAACAACAAACTTTTAAAAGCACAGGGCGGCAACACTACTACTATTTTGACCGCAGCTGTATGCTTTTGTGTTTTTTGACTATGTTTTCTAAAATTGGTTTCTCCTTTAATAAAAATCCTAAAACTATTCTAAATATGGGGTTTGAAAGATAAAGAGTGTATCTTTTAAAAAACTTTAACATCGAATCAAACCATGAATTTGTTTGCCTCTGAGAGCTCCGGAAAGTTGGCCAATTTCAGCATTTGTCGAACTTTGAGGTCCTTTGGCTAAGAATCCATGCGTCGGGGAACTTTTTGGAAAACGCAGTTTAACTTGGGAATTCGTAAAGAATCCAAAAATATAGCATCCATCGAGGTAAATTTAAAAAGCATTAAAAATGCTGCACAGTGTAATTGTTGGTTAATTTGACTTTTTTTAGGATCAAGTTTTGTCATATCGTTCTACAATGAATAAATATAGTTTTTATCTTATTTCATATTAATTTTTGAAAATGAGAAATGTATATTTATTTTTTTTTTTTTTTAAACGGTATTTTATTTATTGAATAGAGACTAACGACAAGTTTGCAAATCTTAATCTAGTTTATATATTTTAATTAATTACAAATTAATTATTAAGAATAACGGCCCTAACTATTGTTGCTGGGTGGGGAGGTCTCTTCGCCGGAGTCGTGTATAGCTTGTGGTCCAGATTAGAGACCGCGCAAGGTCATTAGGATGGGCCTGGAGCTTGAGATTATACTTTGCTTTCGCTTTGTCGAGTTCGTCTTTAACTAAGCCTACGTTTAGATCTTTATGAATATTTTCATTTCGTATATACCAGGGTGCTCCTGTTATAGTTCTCAATATCTTTGATTGAGCTCTCTGGATTATTTCTAAGTTGCTGGCACATGCGTTTCCCCATAGCTCGGATCCGTATGTCCAAATTGGTTTTAGGACTGCATTATACAAAAGTATTTTGTACTCTAATTTTAGTGGCGAGCGGGCGTTAATTAGCCAATGTAGATTGCTGGCTTTAAATTTTAAATGATTTCTCTTAGCTTCGATATGTTTCTATCCAGGTGGACTCCTAGATATGTTACTTCAGTTGTTTGTGGCATAATAATGTTGTTCAGGGATAGCGGAGGGCAGGTTTGCCTGTTTAGGGTAAAAGTAACATGTTTACATTTTTGTTCGTTAACGTTTATGCGCCAGTCTGCTAGCCATTGTTCTAGAAGCACGAGGTGATCTACTAGGTGTTGCGTTGCTCTAAGAGGACATTTAGATCGACTTAGGATGGCAGTATCATCAGCAAAGGTTGAGGTTGTTGTAAGAGTGGATGTCGGTAGGTCGGCTGTATAAATAATATACAATGTCGGCCCAAGCACACTTCCTTGGGGTACTCCAGCTTTTATTGGATGATAATCAGAGAGGAAATCTTTGCATCGCACTGCAAAGCTTCTTTTCTGTAGGTAGGACTCCAAAATTGTATGGATGCTTTGTGGAAGTATTAATTTGATTTTATGAATTAAGCCGTCCAGCCACACGCGGTCGAAGGCCTGTGCGACATCCAGAAAGACAGCGGAGCAATATTCTCGCCTTTCAAATGCATTTCGTATCTCGGAGGTTATCCGGTTCACTTGTTCAATAGTTCCGTGTTTTTCACGAAATCCGAATTGGTGCATTGGTATTGCATTGTGGGCTTGTAGGTATTGCTTGATGCGATTGAGGAGCAGCTTTTCAAATATCTTTGATAGGCACGGCAGAAGGCTGATTGGCCTATATGACGATGGCTGGGACTTGTCCTTTCCGGCTTTATGGATCATTATGATGACAGACTTCCTCCATTGTTGAGGATAATATCCCGAATTCATCATGCTGTTAAATATTATGGTTAGAAGATGTATTGCACAGTTTGGCAGTTCTACAATCATTTTTGGGGTGATGAGATCGTGACCCGCCGCTTTCTTTTTGTCTTGGGACTGTATGATTCTTGTAACTTCTTCTGGATGGAAAATAACTTGCGCGCTAGCTTCAGGATTGGAGATTATTGGCAGCACAAAGCTATTCGTTGCTGGAAGTGGTTTGAAGACATTTTCTAGATGGAGGGCAAATGTATTTGTATATTTATAATTTACATGAAATCATATATGTCTGATATGATATAATATCAAATGTCAACCTATCGCGATATATCGTTTCGAAATCAGTTCGATAGTGTTCCACAGTTTACAACACTGTGAATGTGAGACTGTGCAGCACTGCAACTCGAGCCAACAGCTGGAACTCTGCGACGTTAAAATATCGAGAATAAGGTGAGTTTGTATTATAAAATTGGTTTTCTTATTGAGTGCAAAGTCGAAACATTACAAAGTGTTGGTGATTTTAACTTTGCCGTCGAGTTAGCACACAATTTAAAGACATTTCGGTTCTGAATGTGCGTGTGTGTGTGTGCAGGCCGCAGTTTTATGTTGTGTGTGTCACAGGCATTCGGCAAAACTAAAATAATAACATTTAAGTTTTAGTTGACAAAGAATTAATTATTAACCAACAATTGCAATCATATTGCTGTGAACCTGTGTAGACTCTCATAAAATAAAACCGCTATGTATGTTTGTATGAACAATTGTCACGGGGACGCCATAACCCAATTTGTACATACATACATACATATGTAACCACATACAGACGGCCGGCATAGCCACACACAAAATGCTGAGCCTGCGGGAGTGCCAATCAGTGAGAAACCGCCGAAACATAAGTTCTCCTTAAGGGGACAGCTTAATTAATGGGATTTTCTGCCAATCCAATTCCAGATGCCATTAAGCAAATGCTCAATTAGAACTCGCAGCAGCCGAAGGCCTTGGCCCCCGAGCCCGTGTGGAAGATCCTCATCTACGATCGCGTTGGCCAGGACTTAATATCGCCCATCATTTCCATCAAGGAGCTGCGCGAATTGGGCCTTACCCTGCATGTGTAAGATCCACTGAGATCCTCCAGAAATCTAGTTTATATATACCCATTATCCCATCCAACAGGCAACTCCACTCTGATCGCGATGTGCCGGCCATATACTTTTGCCTGCCCACCGACCAGAATCTGGACAGGATTCAGCAGGACTTCTCCTTGACCTTGAACTTCCTGGCTCCCATTATGCGCAACAAAATCGAGAATCTGGCCGCCGCCGCCCTGCACGGGGCTGCGTGGCAAATATCCAGCGGGTGTACGATCAGTATCACCTGGAGGATGACTTCTTCGTCCTGAAGCACCAGCAGAGTGAGCAGCTCTCCTACTACGCCATCAATCGGGCCAACACCCGCGACGAGGAGATGGAAGCGCTGATGGACTCCAATGTGGACTCGCTATTCGCTCTGTTTGTGATCACCCGGTGTCCGCGGAACAGTGCCGCCGAGATGGTGGCCCGCAAGCTGGAGAAGAAGCTGCGCGAGAACCTCTGGGATGCGCGCGCCAATCTGTTCCTCATGGACGCCACACAGGCGGGACAGAAACATGGTATCTCCACGCCACTGCATCACACCTGGTCGTATCGGGCGCTGGTGCACGATGTCCTGGACCTGGGACTGAACCTGGTCTACGTGGAGGATGAGTCGGCCAGTGCGGGCAAGTTGAATGACTCATTATCACCCTGACCTTTGAACTATATTAAAACTTGTTTCCCTGAGAAGCCCGCAAGAAGCCGAAGGCCTGCGATCTGGACCGCAACGATCGCTTCTGGATGACGCACAAGGGCAGTCCCTTTCATGCAGATGATGAACAACTTAAGAAGTTAATTAAAGAATTTGGATATTTAATGATTCAAATATTTATAATTATTATTCTTTTAAAATAAAGTTGATTTTAGTGCAATTTCATATAATTTTTTTTTCTGTGCAGCAAAAAATATAATTACAGATACATATAGAAAATATAATAAAATTAAAAAAATATCAAATTTGTTGAGGTAAAACTTCTATAATTTTGTATTTTTAAACCATGATAAAATTTCTTATTTTAATTTATATTATTTTTGCCACCTTTTAAAATTGTATTATTTATTTATTTTATTTTTTTAAACCATTCTAAATGTATTAATTTCCTTTCTTAAAGAAAGCCTAAGAAAAACTATTTTTGCCACTCTTCTAAAATATTTACTTTTTTTATTTATTTTTTTAGCCAATATAAAATTTTTAATTTTTATTTTTGCCAAATTTAACAATTTTATTTATTGTTATTATTTTGTTATTTTGCTTTTTGTGAGGCACTGTGTGTGCGTTGCGTTGGTTTTTCGTTGCTGCTGCAAGTTAATCTAATTAGTATGACACTTGGAGCTGCAGTTTTCATTTACACCGCCACTGGAAATTAGCCAGGGAAAGTCGGCTTTCCCCCACCCAAAAGTTTTACTTATTTCCGCACAATTCGCTCAAAATGTTCGAAATAGATCGCTGGCCATCGCCCCGCTTTTGGCTTTGAATGTAGGGCATTATTTCGATTCGATTTCGGTTCACTTTATTGCATTTCATTAGCGGCAAACTGCGATTCCAATTTACCATTTCCATTTGGATTTTTGGCATTTAACAATTTGGCGATGCCTTTTCGCAACCCCTCCCAATTGTTCTCCTTCTAATTCCAGCTTCCAATGGGATTTTATTTATTTATAACGTATACGTAGAATGCCGAAACGAGGAGCGTTCCTTTGTCCTCGGCGGTCCCTTTGTTTGGCCAACCGGGCAACTGGGCAAATATTTGGCCAACGGAAAAGCGGGGGCCGCAGGGGCAGCTCCCTTGATAAGCGATAAGCCTCGTCTCGCCAGGGTCATGAATAAATTAGTTTGGCAGCCCCAGAAGAATTTGGTCTGCAGTTGGTCAAGAAAACATCATAATTTTAGGAAAACTTTTTTAGAAAAATTTTTAAAAAAAATTATATAAAATTATAAAAAATCAGAAATATCATATTTTTTCAAAAACCACAGACATTAATTTTAGTCCAAAAACAAGAGAGAACGCTATAGTCGGGTTGGTGTCCCGACTATCTAATACCCGTCACTCGGCTAAAGGGAGTGCGAGGGAGATGGAGATATACATTTTGATCAGCTATAACTTTTTAACGAATGGTCCGATTAAAAATTGTTAAAATCGTATATAAGCGGTTGTGGGCGTTAGAGGGGGCGTGGCACCTTCTGGAAACAAACTTGCGCTGCGTAGGAACTCCAAGAATCTTCATGCCAAATACCAATCCTCTAGCTTTTATAGTTTCCCAGATCTCAGCGTTCATACAGACAGACAGACAGACGGACATGGCTATATCGACTCGGCTAGTGACCCTGATCAAGAATATATATACTTTATAGGGTCGGAAATGCTTCCTTCTAGCTGTTACATACTTTTGCACGAATACAATATACCCTTTTACTCTACGAGTAACGGGTATAAAAATCACTGTTTTGGCCGAAACGAAGGACATAATGATTCAAAAATGGAAGTACATATCTCGTTGAGCTCGTAATAAAATTTTCAATCGACTGGCATTTAAAACGCCAAATTACAATTTTTGTTAATTTTTCGCAAAAAACCGTGCCTGAATTACAGCAAAAAAACAAAAAAAAAATATCCTGTTTTTGCAATAAAACGAATCCTGATTATACCCGTTACTCGTATTGTAAAAGGGTATATTGTATTCGTGCAAAAGTATGTAACAGCTAGAAGGAAGCGTTTCCGACCCCATAAAGTATATATATTCTTGATCAGGATCACTAGCCGAGTCGATCTAGCCATGTCTGTCTGTCCGTCTGTCTGTCCGTCTGTATGAACGCTGAGATCTCGGAAACTATAAAAGCTAGAAGATTGGCATTTGGCATGCAGATTCTAGGAGTTCCTACGCAGCGCAAGTTTATTTCAAAAGGATGCCACGCTTCCTCTAACGCCCACAATAGCTAATATACGATTTTAAAAATTTAAATATTTCGGAAAAGTAAAAATGCAGTTTTGTTGTGTTTATCAATACCTATCGAAATGTAGAAGAAATTTTTTAAATCGGACCATTCGTTGAAAAGTTATTGCTGATCAAAGTTTATATCTCCATCTCCCTCGCAATGCCTATAGACGAGTGACGGGTATTAGATAGTCGGGACACCAACCCGACTATAGCGTTCTCTCTTGTTTTTCACTTAAACCAATCAGTATATTTGCAGAAAAATAGAAATGAATAGTCCAAATATGCAGTATCCATATATCGTTAAACTCGTTATAAAATTCTAAATAGTTTAGAATTCAAATTAAATTAAATAAGTAGGCTGTGATATATTTTTCATGCCAACATTCAGCAGTCAGTTGACAATTCCCTTCAGTTATAACCAGAACTCCGTCAACTCAGCAACGAAATCGAAAAAATATTTTATTTATTTTTTTTTATTTTATTTATTTTCCTGGTGCATTTTTACTGCAAGAACTTCAATAGGTTGGTAGGCAAAAGAAAAAGCTAACAAAACATGCTATTATTTTTATTCTTTTTCAGAACCATCATGAGCATTCCAGAGAATCCAGAGGTGAATCTAGAGGTGGAGGCCGCTCTGCGAGCACAGAGATATACATGGGATGAGTTGAGCGGGATGGTGAGGCGCCTTGCCGTGCCCCGCTTTGTGTGGCAATTGATCATGTGCCGCGATCTCAGACTCAGTGGCCTTTGGCTGTTCCTCGGACTCGTGGTCATCGACTTCCTGACCATTAACTCGCTGCCCCAGCTGCTGGGCATGGCGGGCCTGATGATCCTGGTCCATTTGGCGATCTACTCGGTCCTCCGGACATATGTGCGCTTCTTGCCCTACGAGCAGCTGTTGGATTGCCGGTTCAATGTACCGATGTCGCTGGACTTGGGCGTCCGTGTGGTCGGCCAAGTGGGCAACTGCATCAACCGCTCGGTGGCCACCGCTCAGTACCTCCTCCTCGGAACGGACCTGCAGGCCAGCCTCCTGGTGCTGATCGTTCTGATGGAGGTGGGCGCCGTCCTCCGCTGGATTAACCTCTCCACGCTGATTAAGATCGGTAGGTAGCCCCAACAAAAAATCTATAACTCTTACATGCACATGGAACAATCAATTACGCTAATTTGTATTTTGTTATTAACTATTTTTTCCATTTTATGCACATTCATAAAGTTGATAAGCATGTCTATAACAATTTTAGTTAGTTGCATTAAATTTCCACCTTTAAATATGGGAAATTTCTAGCAATTAAAATTTACAAAAAAAAACTAATATATAAAAATACCTTTAAAAATTGGAGTTCTTTAAAAAGTAATTGCATTAAATGTCCACCTTTTATTATGGAAAATTTAAAGTAATTAAAATTAAAAAAAAAGAATTTCATTTTGTAAATAATATTTATTAAGTTTTAAATTATATTTCCACATTTTATTGTGATAAATTTCGCTTTAATAATTTAAAACAATTTTATTAAGTAATATTTAACTTTTTTCCCACATTTCCAAGTGTAAAAAAAATATCTATAAAAACTAGTGTTTGTAAAAAATAATTATTAAGGTTTAAACTAAATTTTCACCGGTTTATTTTTATTAATTTAGCTGTGAATATTTAAAAACAGTTTTCTGAACTGGTATTTACCTTCTGTTTTTTCCCATAGCCTACTGCCTGGCGATTGTTCTGCCAAAATTGTGGGAGGGTTTTCTTCTTTGGATGGAGGCTCGGTCTTTCAATATTCCCCTCTTGATCGCACTCTTAAAGACAATTTTAAGCAGGGAATTTATTTTCGGGTTCCTGGAGGAGCTAGCCATGGAGGTGCAACTGTACAGTGCCAAGTATTTCGAGCTGCAAGCGGAGAGAATGGAACTCGAGCGAGCTAATAGAGGGGAAATCCAGGTGGCAGAGATCGATAGCACTGTCGATGAGATGTGGATGGAAAATGGCGAGGAAATTCAAGTGGCAGTGGTCGATAGTACTAGCGATGATTAAGAAACGGCAGACTCTCAAACATATTTTGTTTTCCTTATTTCTGGCTAAATATGTTCAACGTTTCCTTACAATCCAACTAAAAATACTCAAGACACACATTACAAAAAGAAGCAAATTTAAACACCTGAAGTTACTTTAATAGTAATTTACGACAAACGGCAACGAGACACATAACACATAATTAAATATAAATATACTCATCACACACAAGCAATTAATCTCATGTTTTTATTCGTTTGAAGGGTATTTTAAATCATTACCTAAAAAGTATTTGAATTTTTAAAATAATTTATAAAATTTAATTTATTAAATTTAAGGCAACCAAATTTCAATTCGGTTATTTTTAATGCAAAATCTAAATCTTTTGAAGACGTATTTATAGAGTTGTTAAGATGAGTAATGGGTATTTAATAGTCGAGGCACTCGATTTTAGCATTCTCTCTTATTTATTCATAGACTCGATGAAATCACAATTAAATCTGAAAATCTTTGCTTTTATACATTTTTTGGGTTATGATGGTTTCAGATATATTTATAATAATTTTGGCTTAATCAGCATTTCAACATAGGTAAGTGATGTCGTAAAGTCGTTGCGATAGTGAAACCAATTTAATCCTTCTCCATATGGTGAGATGCCATCCTTATAGAACTTTCCCGTAAAACGACTGCAATTAAAATTTTAAGTAAGACATTTTCAAATATTTTTTTTGATTGTTGATGTATACCTTCGACCACAATTAATGGTGTACCACCAACCACCGCCACAGTGATATTCTGCACAATTATCCGGATGCTCGTCATTATCTCGATCAATTGTGGTAAAGTATTTTCCCTCATTCTCGCGTAGGAAATCTCCTGCTGTACCAATCGAATCTAGACGATACGTGTTTTCCTCGTTGCTAACCTTGAAGCTGTCGTACTGAGCGTACTTTACCTCTCCAAGTACATCCACAAACTTGAAGTAGACTTCGTGAGTTCGTCTTTTAGTCAAATGGTGCAGTTTTTCCAGGCCAATGAAAAATTCGCCTGTTAAGTTGCCAAAGCCTTCCCTATATTCCTTCCAGTTGCGTCTAAAGTCTACCGATCAGTCCTGCCCCCTTGAAACAACAATCCAGCCAGTGGAGTTGCAGGGAACTTCCAAAAGAACATTTCCAGGGGCTCTTAATACGTAAATGCCACTTGGACCGCTCCTGGGACACTCATCCGTTCCACTATACTTCAAAAGTTCCTCAGAAACCGATTTAATCCGATGGTTGAGCCCATTGATCTGGTTATCCTTCGTCGAAATCTGTGCACTCAATTCCTTAACTGCATTTCTTTTAATAATAAGTTCTTCATCTTTGTTCTTGATCTGATAAATTTGATCATTAATTTGGTCTTCGTTTTTTTTAAGTTGTTCACTTTTATCATTAATTTCCTTATCGTTGATTTTATTTTGAACCTCAGCATTGAATAACTGAGTCTGTAAATTGTTTACAATTTCCGTCATATTGTTTTCATTATTCAAAAGTTCCTCAGAAACCGATTTAATCCGATTATTGAGCCCATTGATCTGGTTATCCTTCGTCGAAATCTGTGCACTCAATTCCTTAACTGCATTTCTTTTAATAATAAGTTCTTCATCTTTGTTCTTGATCTGATAAATTTGATCATTAATTTGGTCTTCGTTTTTTTTAAGTTGTTCACTTTTATCATTAATTTCCTTATCGTTGATTTTATTTTGAGCCTCAGCATTTGATAACTGAGTCTGTAAGTTTCTGATAATTTCCGTCATATTGTCCAATTTTTTATTATAATATTTTTTTGTTCATTTTGAACGTCTATTTCCTTATTCTTCGACTTTATTAGGTCGTCTTTGCATTTTAATTGTTCAGTATTTATATGGTTAAAACAGCATTCTCGATTAATGGCTTTAGGATCGTAAAGCAATATCCTTTACACTTCCTCCAGGAGATAGTCGCTCCAATACCGAAATCGTGAAAAGAACTACTAAAATCCCGGACTTCATTGTGTTGAAAGAGCAGCCTTCGGTTGCGAAATTAAACTGAGCTTAAACCGAGACCGAGCTGGATCTTTTATACCTAATCTGTTCTACATTTTGGCAATGCAAAAATATATTTTATATTTGTATATATGAGATAAAGAATATATATATATTATTTACGAGTATACATAGGTTGACGTATGAATTAATCGCTAGATATTTTTGGGGTTTTTATAAATACCCTGTAGGAAAAATGCGAACTAGTCTGAAAATCAACTAGTTGTACAACTAGTAAAAAAGCTACCGGAATTTGTCTGGATGCATTTGGACTACACAAAGCATAGAAAATTTGTGCTAGTCGAAAAAATAAATAGAACAAAACTAGTGAAAAAGCAAATTGTCTCGGACTGGTACCTTTCTGACAAGAATAAGCCAAAAAACATTTAATTGGTAGAACAAATACATGTAAAAGTATAGTTAAAAGGCAACTGGAATTTAACTAGTTGCACTTGAACCATATATGATCCAAAAATATAGCCTAGAGTGTAAATGTCTTGGGAATTTTGACACAAAACAAATCAAACAGTCGGATCCTCGGTTCAATCCCCAGTCTTTGTAAATTTTTTTTTTTTGTTTGCTAGGTGATGTAGTTTTATTATACCCGTTACTCGTAGAGTAAAAGGCTATATTGTATTCGTGCAAAAGTATGTAACAGCTAGAAGGAAGCGTTTCCGACCTTATAAAGTATATATATTCTTGATCAGAATCACTAGCCGAGTCGATCTAGCCATGTCTGTCTGTCCGTATGAACGCTGTGATCTCGGAAACTACAAAAGCTAGAATGTTGGGATTACCAACACATATTCTAAGGCTTCCTACGCAGCGCAAGTTTATTTCAGCCGAGCGCCACGCCCCCTCTAACGCCCACAATCAACCATAATCGCCCACAAACTATACTAAAATGTGTCTGGCGCCCACATTTTTAAAGATTTTGGATAAGTATAAACGCAATTTTGTTGTGTTTAGTTATACCTATCGAAATGTAGAAGAATTTTTTAAATCGGACAATTCGTTAAAAAGTTATGCCTGATCAAAGTTTATATATCCATCTCCCTCGCACTCCCTTTAGCCGAGTGACGGGTTAGTCGGGACACCAACCCGACGATAGCGTTCTCTCTTGTTTTTTACTTAGTTAATCTGTCGTAGGCAATATATATGTGAAAAATCTCTGTTTTAAAAATATATCACACTAAAATTTATAAACCTTGTTAGTGCATTACAAAATGTGATGCGTGTATGGCTCAATCAGCTAGTGTGTCTACAAATCCAAAGGTTCCCGGTTCAAGTCCTAGAGAGGGCGACTTGCCTCGAAAAAAGTAAGTTTGTTTGAATTCCATTTATTTATCATTTGCCGTATTTAATTTCATAGTAACAATCATAATTCCTTTAAGAGACCGCGCCTTTCAATTAACTGTCAATTAGGAGAGTGTCAAATTAAACATCTTCAGGTACGAGTATATCCAATGATTTAATGGTTGATAGACCAACTTTTAGATTTTTCGAAAAAATAATTTTTTTAGTGTAGGTTAACAGCTGTAACCGTAAATTGGTTAACAGCCACTAGTGCAAAACTAGTAGAAAATGGACTAGTTGTTTCCGAGGACAAGCCTATGAAAAATGGACCAGTTCGTTACAAGGAAATGGACATAACTTGAACTAGTTAACTTTCCTGACCCAACTAGTATTTTACTTGTCCAAAACTGATTCCTTTTCCTGCAGGGCAGTGGCGGATCCAGGATTTTGTTGTGGGGGGTGATATCAGAGCAATTTTTTGTTGCATACTTTTTGAAAACCAAATTTTCTTTGATTTTTCACTTGAGTGGGAGGTGATATATCACCCATATCACCCCCCGTGGATCCGCGCATGGTGCAGGGTAACTATAGTTATAGCCAGTGGAACAACTATGCATTTTTGGGGTTTTCTGCACTGTACTTTTTTCTGTTTTACAAATAACTAGTTATAGCCAGTGGAACGAGCTGATTAGTTCTTAGCAAAAGCCTACACTATACATAAAAAAAAAAATTTCCTTGATTTAAGTCCATAGACTTTAATTTAAAGAATAATGACTTTAAAATGGCTAAACAAGTCTATACGTGGCCTTAAAAATATGCCTTCCATACATATTTAAGGACTTTAATGTACTAAGTTTGGACTTAAGGCCATAAGCAGTAGAGTTGTTAAAACATCGATGGTGTGCACTATCGATGTTTTTGGCTATCGATATTATCGATAGTATCGGAAATTATAGATAAGAAAAAATAAATTACAAAAATGTAGCAAAATAATGAAAAAAATAAATTAAAAATTATGCTTGTACCATAAGACATATGGGGAAAACCAACGATATTAATTTTACTGCGATTTAAGTGAAATAAAATTCAATGTTGAGCCCGAACAATGAAAATACCGTCGTGTTCTAAAATATATACTTTAAAATACTTTGTTTTTCTTAAAAAATACCAAAAATTACATGTAAAATGGAATTATTCAAAAAACATAAAAGCATACAGCTCCGGTCAAAATAATAGTAGTCTTGCCGCCCTGTGTTTTCAAAGATTTATGTTTTTGAGCCAGTGTGACCGAAAAATAACGCACGGATATTACTAATGTTGTGGCCACCTTTAGGTATCGATAGGTTACCCAGCAATCGGTTAGGTCCTGCCAACTTATTTTTAGCAAGCGGCAAGCAGTGCCGGTAGACCTGCCAACCTAGCCATGGGGCGTAGAATGATGGTCACCCGGGTCAACGACCCGGAATTTTTTGAATTTGAAACAACGGAGTTCTGACTCCATGGCTGGGCGAAGAGAAAGAGAGCGACAGATCAGAAAAGTTGAAAGTCGAGGAAGGGCGTTTTGGCTGCTGCGCTGCACAGTTTTTTTTTTAAGTTTAAATAAGTGTTTCCACGTAATTTTAAATCTTCTTGCAACGACATCGTCGGTTGCGCAGTGGCAGCAGCGCGCCAGTGATATTTAAAGAAGTTTAATTAATTTTGGTGACACTAAGGATCCGGAAAGTAGCTGGGAAGCGGGAACGAGAAACCCCTTGAGGTGAGTGGTCGACGTCCAGGAGTGAGGCCGTGCTTATTGGCTTTTCCTTCTAGGCTCGACCAGACCCAGTGAAATCTTGAAGAGATTAGCCAGGTCACGACGGCTGACCTGGCTCAGATTTTTTTATTGGGAGTCCATATATCACGTCGGAAGTCCCACGAGGAGTGACCATAACCTGGCACTCAGTTTTTTTTGCGAGACGGTTGCATAAGCCGGTCTTGGTAGTTTTCATCGCGGAAGACCGACACGCCTCCCAAGTGGCGGCACCGGGAGCCAAGAGGCTTCAGTCATTTTTTTTTATAATTTTTAAGAATTTTTATAATTGTTTTATTTTATTTATTTGTGTATTTATTTATTTATTCCATATTTTGGCCCTTATTTATTAATTTATTTATTATTTTGGCCTTTATTTATTTATTTATTCCATAATTTTTGCCTTTATTTATTTATTTATTCCATAATTTTTGCCTTTATTTATTTATTTATTCAAACATTTACATACTCGTATACTTATATTATTTTTTTTTATTTGTTTCAAAAATATTTTTTAGTGTATGTTAGTGCAGTTTTGTGTGAGTGTAATTTATGTCAATATATAGGTAAATCCATTGCTAGTGTCCCCCGCAACCCCCCCCCCCCCCCTTGAGAGCTCTTACGGGTAGGTTAGATTTCAAAAATTACAAATAATAAAGAGGACTCACAATAATGTAAAGAAAAGGAAACAATTACAGCATGCAAAACTAGTCTATACATATGCAAAAGCGAAAACGATTACGTGGAAATTATTGTTTAATAAATTAACATGAATATGGAGTAGTGAATTTTTATGTGGGGGAAAGGTAAACCGGGTAATGTGTAAGTGAATTGTGTGTGAATTAGTTAGGGGCAGTTGCAAAAGAATATGTTGCAAGCAGGCTGCAAGGTCGGGAGGGTAATGCACGGTCTCCAATACACCGGGAGACCAAATCCGTTGAAGCCAAACAAATATGTTGCGAGCGGTTTTTTTGTTTTGAATTTAAATTTGAATGTAGACGTGCAGTTCACTGTGTTGTATAACGTTGATTTTCTGTTAGAGGATCAACGTTATGTTTATTGTTATGTGTGCGGTGGGCAGGGTTCGGGGACTCACGGCCCAGACTTGAGCTAGTCGGCGAAAAGCCCGAAAACCACACAGGTCCTTAAACAGGATCATAACACTAAATTAATCAACACTGGACCATCAAGAAATAATTGATTGAAAGTAGTATTTTTTTTGGGCCATTTTTTGTTAGGTTGAGTGCTAGCCGTAAACTTGGTAAATCCATTAGACCTAACATTTCTGGACTATAATTACAAGATTCTAACTCTTTTCTTGACTTAACATGCCGCTATTTCCCATGAATAGAGATGGTCATTTCACAAGTTTGCGCCATATGCAATTTCTGGGACCATGACTTTTTTTACCTTTTTTTGCTCTTAAAACCGCGGACGCACGCGGACGCAGCTACAACTTTTCTAATATCAAGAAGAAAGTCCAAATAACGTTTTAGGAAAGTATACAAAAAATAGTATTAAATAGTTTTTTTTTTTCCATCAAAGTTGAAAAATATCGCAAAAATGGACGTTTGGCAAACAACGCATAGCTAGGAGATGCGGCTGGCAAACTGCAATATGTTTTAGTTTTTTTTACAATTATTTATTTCTTTATTCGCCAACAGTAAATTAGGGCTAGTACTCAACCCAACAAAAAGTCGTCCAAAACCAAAAACTTCATTTAAAAAAAACGTCACAAAATTTTTGGTGGCAAAATTTTGGTCGAAGTTTTTGGACGGCAGTAATCATGCACACAAAAAAAAAATACTGAAATACTGCTCAAAAAATAATTCATTTCTTGAGCTATCGATCAATTCCGACAACAACCTAGTTAAACCCTTAACGCTTGTAAAATACAAGTTACAAATTTGAATTTTACGTCTGTTTATGTTTTTGAGCCAGTGTGACCGAAAAATAACGCACGGATATTACCAAATTAATCAACACTGGACCTTCAAGAAATATTTGACTGCAAATAGTATTTTTTTTGGGGCAAGTTTTTGTTAGGTTGAGTTCTAGCCCTTAACTAAGATACCAATCAGTGGAAAAAAGAAGAAAAGCAAAGAAGCAATTACCTGTCGATTGGTATGGGTGGAAACTTTCTAGGACAAAGTCGAAAAATTGATTTATTGCACGTTTTTTGGCCCAGGGCGCCACTGTGCGGCGTTGAAAAATTTTGAAGTAAAACAAGAGAGAACGCTATAGTCGGGTTGGTGTCCCGACTATCTAATACCCGTCACTCAGCTAAAGGGAGTGCGAACTCTGTAGTCGGGTTGGTGTCCCGACTATCTAATAAACGTAACTCAGCTAAAGGGAGTGCGAGGGATATAAAAACTTTGATCAGGCATAAGTTTTAAACGAATGGTCCGATTTAAAAAATTTCTTCTACATTTCGATAGGTATTGATAAGCACAACAAAACTGCATTTTTACTTTTCCGAAATATTTAAATTTTAAAAATCGTATTTAAGCTATTGTGGGCGTTAGAGGGGGCGTGGCACCTTCCTGAAACAAACTTGCGCTGCGTAGGAACTCCAAGAATCTTCATGCCAAATACCAATCCTCTAGCTTTTATAGTTTCCGAGATCTCAGCGTTCATACGGACGGACAGACGGACAGACAGTTATGGCTAGATCGACTCGGCTAGTGATCCTGAGCAAGAATATATATACTTTATAGGGTCGGAAACGCTTCCTTCTACCTGTTACATACTTTTGCACGAATACAATATACCCTTTTACTCTACGAGTAACGGGTATAATTAGCGCGCGAGATGAGCACGTTAATAAATAGACTTTAATCGGCTCCAACAAGTTATAGGTGGCACGTAAAATCAAAGCATGCAAATAACTGTTAACAAGAGAGAACGCTAAAGTCGGGTGCGCCGACCATCAGATACCCGTTACTCATCTAAAGGGAGTGCGAGCGAGATGGAGATATACAACTTTGATCACGCATAAATTTTTAACAAATGACAAAATATTACAATTTTGTAAAATCGTTATTGGCGATTGCGGGCGTGGCACCTTTTTGACAAATTTGCGCTGCGTAGGAACTCCAAGAATCTGCATGCAAAATACCAATCCTCTAGCTTTTATAGTTTCCGAGATCTCACCGTTCATACGGACGGACATGGCTATATCGACTCGGCTAGTGACCCTGATCAAGAATATATATACTTTATAGGGTCGGAAACTTTTCCTTCTACCTGTTATTCCACTACATTGTTCCGCTCATTCATTAGAGGCTTAGAAAGGGACAAATGCATATACATGTACTGGGATTTGTTTGGATAAGATGGCATGGTCACTTAGAATTTAGCCGTTAAATTTAAACTTTATAGTTTAAATAACTTTAAATGGTTAAATAATTAAGGTTGAATGCTCTAAAATTAATAGTGTGTATTGCCATGAAATCAGACATTTTAACCACGTTTTTAAAATGTTTTGGGCTGTTCAAAGTACATATGTAATTGTTTTTAATTTTATCATATCCGTCATTAATTTTTAGAAAGGCAATTTTTTATAAATTTAGAAATATGAGCGTTATTTTTAGATGGCAATGAGTAATTAGGCCTTTAAAATAATTTTTGTATTGGTCTTATATGTTTATAGCACCTAATTAGTCGCAAAAGGTTTGGCAATTCAACCAAAAAGCATCAAATCAAAATTGAACTTTTTAGATTCAATTTTGCTCATTGCTCATCGGTCCAGGTAGTACCGTATGGAGGTATTTTAAAATACCAAAAAAATACCAAATCGGTTTTTATAATTTAGCTCATTAATGGCTCATTGCAGCTGACATATATCTGACTTGCTCGCACCTACGTAAAATCGTATAGGCTGAGAAAAATTGCTCTAATGAATAAGCCGAACAATGTAGTGGAATAACCGCATTACCGGATTACGAATTTATTTGACCATGGATTTATAAATAGCAAAAATGTTAAAATTCGTATTAGGTTGACATTATTTATTCTATCCTTCCTATGTCAGCTATATAATATTGTCGTCCGATTTTTGTTAAATTTAATTCGAAATTCGGAAATATTAAAAAACAGTCATGTCCTAGAGTGAAAGAGAATACAATAAAAACCAAAGATGCAATAATTTATTTATATTTATATATGTTTGATTATTCCTATGGGAGCCTTAAGATATAGTGGTCCGATTCGGCTCGCTCCGACCTATATACTACCTGCAATAGAAAGAAGACTTTTGGGAAAGTTGTATCCCGATAGCTTAAAAACTGAGAGACTAGTTCGCATAAAAACGGACAGTCGAACATGGCTAGATGGACTCGGCTGCTGATCAAGAATACATGTATATACTTTATAGGGTCGGAAACGCTTCCTTCTACCTATTACATATTTTCCCCCGATACAAAGTACACTTTTACTCTACGAATAACGGGTATAAAAACTCGCAGACAAGCAAAATGTATAGTAATAATGATTGGGGTTGAAAGTCGTAAGTGTTACGAATTTGAAGCTTCAGGCGAGATGTTGTAATTGGGAGGGGTTCCGCACGCAATTAACAACATTTTCCATTATCATTTCATTATCTCCATGAAAAAAACTTGCGTGCAAAGGAGAAGCTATTCTCGGTATGAGGATCACTACTTATCTCAGCCATCAGGAAATGATTTAAAGAAAGACAGGAAAAGGGTTTCATTGCATCGGATCACGCCCCCGAACGTTTAAGCCCTCAGATGTTTTGACGATTGATTTTCCCACCCAACCTGCGGCTATTAGAATCCTGCAAAAATAACCCATAACGTTAATAATAGCCCTTTCCGTTCAAAGGTCTCAAAGGGTCAAGCTAGCCCGGGTCAAAATTTGACCTATCAATAAAACATACATAATAAATAAATATACATAATAGCATGAAAGGATAGTAATATAAATATAATATCAAATAAATTAATTAAGTATGGGCAATGCATATAAAATATTATAAAACGATGTAATCAGATCTAAACCTTCGGATTAAAGCAGGGACCGTAACAGTTATAAGTTTTATAGCCCAGTCCCACAGAGCACGTAACGGGGGAACGGTTGGAATTTTTTACAGATGTGAAACACCTGGTCCCATACAACACATTTGTAAATCTTAGAAGTCATTCAAAAAATAAAAACAACTCAAAAATTCTGGTTATAAATGTATGTTTAATATAAGCGGCACAAGACATTTTTAGGGGCAAAATGTTCAAGGAGAATGAAGAAGTCAATCTTTCCATTGTTGGTGAATCGCCTGGGGTCTTAACCCAAGAAAATTGGGTTACGAAATTGCTATTCTTCTCGCATTGCCATCGCTTTGGAATATTTCCTGAAGTGTATCGCTGTTGATTAGGTTTTCAGCTTGGTCTTCACATATTGTCGGGAAATATTAAACCTTATAGGCCGGGACATCCCCATAGGGAATTCTTCCTAACTCCGCGCAGGTCCACAGTGTTGTTGCCACAGATAAATTAGGAGAAAATACCTATACGCTGTACAGTTCAACCTTCCGATGTCTTCTGCATCCGTTTTCCTGCACATTTTTGTTATCATTATATTTGATTTTTCATAAATATTCAAATTTATATTAATAATGTCAATAATTTCTTGGGTGTCTGGGACAACTATCGGCTAAATATCGACTAGAAACGGTCGGTTTTGGAACAATAGTTTTGGATGGGGGACTAACTGGGAATATTATGGAACAGAAAATTCCTATGGAACATCCGTCAAAGAGATGGGGGAAGATGGATGGTGCTCTGTGGGAATAGGGTATATAAAAGTAATCGATTAATCGTTATTCACCACCTTTTATTTATAAAGCCTAGTACCCAGTACGACGAAAACTGCTAGCTAACCATAGGAGTAAGTGAGAGGCAAATAGGTAGCTAACGCCTTTCCACCGCGGTACTCAGTTGAGCTAAGGAAATGGTAAGGAAATACCAAAAAAATACCAGATTTAGCGGATGAATTCCGATAAACGTCTATAGCCGCGGCCCAAAGAATAGGAAATTTGATCTTTGGCTGTGTTCGTGCAGAAGCGGTGTGCCAATAACAAATTATAAATGGAAGGAAAGCAAATTTAAAGCATGCGACCCAGGTCGGCCCAACATTTTGTAATATTTTAAAATTGGCGCTAGTTGATGTTTGCTGATTGTCAACAAACCCAGTAAGACCATGCTACATGCATTACGGATGAACTGCGAAAACTTCGGCCACACTAAAAGATTAATATTTTTCGACTAGTAAAACTCTTAGCCGAACTGAGTACTAGGCTTAAGTCATGAGAATAACAGTTAGGCCGCATTAAATTGGCTTTATGGTTTTTTTCTCAAATTTTTAGTGTTATCCTAAGCGTATGATTTTTTTAGATTAGCAATTACATCGAGCATGCAAACGAACATACGTTCGAACTTGAGTGGAAATGACAGCTATGAGGTTCGATAGATTTGTACACTTGAAATTTTTCTTTTCTTTTGATTTTCATTTAACATTTAAATTTTAATTTAATTTAAAGTTAGTTTCCATTTTTTTATCCCAACGGCATTGCCAACTTCTTGTTACGTAAAAACTTGTGACTTTTCACTCACTACCAATATTGCAGATCCATCGTTGAAAGCGCTTTCTCAGACGAAATTTGGGATGAAAATTTAAACTTTATCACAAATCACATATAATTACGTTTTTTTTCGTGGGAAATTAAAACCTTTATTTTCTTTTTTTTCTTTTAATGAGGTTAGGTGTGGAAGACAAAACCAACCCTCACTTCAAACCATTCTGTCAATCTGCTTATTCCGTTTTTTCCCCTTTAAACTTTTTTACAATTTGCTCTGGCCCACAAAAAATAATAAAATATAACCTATATAGGTGTGAAAAGGGAATGAACGCTATAGGCGCTTGGCTTTTGGCACTAACCCTTGTTGAGTCCTTTGACCAGAGAGACAATGCCCCATAATGAAGTTGACATTTCACCCTGTTATTCTCCTCCAAATCTTTTATGCCCCTTTTTAGTTCTAACATTGACTCTTAGATGGCTCACCTCTCCCAAATATCTTTCTACTACAGATACAAGCGTTACAGGCTTCGATACCATGAAAGCACTATTATCCAATTCTTGGGTTGAAGGTCTTTTGCGGGTCTTTTGAGCTGCTCTCTTCTTGGACTGTGGGAGTGGATCCTCGTCTTCTTCCACATCCTGTTGATTTATCCTGCCACGTTTTTTGCCCTTGCTGGAGTCCTTTTTGGGCAGCTCAGATTGGAGAGGGGCATTCATTATTTTCCTTGTGCGTTCCAGGACTTCCTGCCGCTGGGCCGTCTGGTTCTCCCGCAGGATGCGATTCTCCCGCAGGATGCGATTCTCCTCCTGCCGCTGCTGACGCTGCTCCTCCAGCTGCTGCTGATGGTCTGTTTGCGTACCTTTGTGTCACGCTCTGCAAAGTTTTTTGGCTTCTCCGCTTTCGAAACAATAGACAGGTTTTGGCACTGGTCACTTCGTATGCTGATGTCCCTGGTCCATGCAATTCCAGCATCGCAAGTGAATGGCCGCTAAGTCTAGATCGGACTCTTCTCCCGCTGATACTGTCTCTACCTGACATTGCTTTCCTACGCTTTGCATGATCATCTATCGGGTTCTTACTGGGGTTCTTAGTTATTGAACTGTTCTGGTACGCTCGTGCAAAATTTCTTGTTGGGCTTCTGGTAGGAGGTTGGCTCTTAGAGTTTCTACCATTGATTGTTCCGACATGAATTGCGTCAGTCCTTCTGCGAGGGATGCAATTATCCTGTAGAAATCGCCGAATGTTTCGCTTCCACTTTGCTTCCTCTGATCTATTTCTGCTCGAATGTTCCTATCGGTTCGATCATCCTTAAATTGGCCTTGCGAACCCCCGGGGAACCCTTTCGTTCGCTTAGCCAAATCAGCCGTTAAGGCTTTTAAAATGGCTACGGTAATAGTTTCGGCCATTGTCGACTGAAAATCAGCTGGAGGTTCAGTCGGGTCTGGAGTCTGTTCGTGGTCGTTGCCAGTAAGCATTGTGATTTCGGCTAATGGTTTGACTTGATTAGCTTTCGACCTAGTTACTACTTTAAGCGGCGTCCTTGGAGTTTTTGTTCTCGAGCCAGAAGGTTGAGTTGAAAGATCAATTGCTATTTCTCCGTTGATGTAAAGGATTGTGAGCTAAAGCAGACAAGACCGATTTTTGTTTTCCCCGCTTTTGTAACAAAGCAATTTCGATGAAAGTCGTGACCTCAACTAGCGTGTAGCAATTGGATCGGAAAGGAAATAACCCTTGCACAGATCTGACAAATGTTCTCTAGGGTTTTAGTTAGATCTAGACATTACTTGTAATATTAATTGCGAAAAATATGTACCTAATAATATAAATAAATAGTTTGAATATTCTAACAGAAATAGAAAAACAAAACACAAAAAAAAAAACTTTAAAAAATTCGGCGTGCTATGCTATTGTTTTCTGATATCTTTTGGTAAAGTTCCTTATCTAAGCTAAGTCCTGTCGGTAATGAAATTACTTTTAACTCTAATATTTTACTAATAAAAGGAATTACTAGTGGAAGATTTCGTTTTCAGATGACGAACTATTAACACAAAAAAAGGTATTCAATAAATGGTTCACTTCAAGCCTTTTATGGAATAGATTCACTAATCTTACATTTAACATCCTGTATTAATTGACTTCCTGCGAAATTCTTGCATCATGATCAGTGATCATGTGCGTTCAGCAGAACCTCCCACATCTTCTACATAGTATTCCATATTCTACTATCCATAGTCCATAAACACTAATTCACCTTCAGACCCGTTGAAAATGACCCCACGTCAACGCAGCGTCCAAACATTGCACATTGGGATGAAAAGCCTTTTTTAAAAAATTATTTTGTAAAATTTTCCAAATGTTTTTTTGTATCTGTTAAATAAATGTTCAACTATCCTAAAACAATTTTTTAAATATTTTTATGACCATCCCTGGCTCTTTGGCATCCCTGGCTGTCTTAAGTCAGCTGTTCGAGTGAAGTTTGGTGCGCCTTAATTTTTCTACGAAGCGTGACAAACGTTTAATTATTTTTATACCCGTTACTCGTAGAGTAAAAGGGTATATTGTATTCGTACAAAAGTATGTAACAGCTAGAAGGAAGCGTTTCCGACCCCATAAAGTATATATATTCTTGATCAGGATCACTAGCCGAGTCGATCTAGCCATGTCCGTCCGTCCGTCTGTCTGTCTGTCCGTATGAACGCTGAGATTTCGGAAACTATAAAAGCTAGAAGATTGGCAGTTGGCATTCAGATTCTAGGAGTTCCTACGCAGCGCAAGTTTGTTTCAAAAGGCCCACAGTCGCTTATATACGATTTTAAAAATTTAAATATTTCGGAAAAGTAAAAATGCAGTTTTGTTGTGCTTATCAATGCTTATCGAAATGTAGAAGAATTTTTTAAATCAGACCATTCGTTAAAAAGTTATAGCTGATCAAAGTTTATATCTCCATCTCCCTCGCACTCCCTTTAGCCGAGTGACGGGTATTAGATAGTCGGGACACCATCCCGACTACAGCGTTCTCTCTTGTTTCTTTAGCAAATATAGCACATTCCTTTCGGGTAAATTATGGAAAATCTTCGTCAAGGTATGTATAATATTGCTCAGAGTGCTAACACTAGAAATGCTTTTATTTTGTAGTGTTTTTTTTATTGTTTTATTGAACCATGTTTTCTGTAGAAGTTAACCTATAAATATTTGTGTTTTGTGGAGTAGAACTAGCAAGAGTACGCAGGATTACGAAAAGTGCAAACGTGATAATTTGTGTTATTGTTAATAATAATGGAGTTAATAACTTTTGCGCATACTTGCGCCATTTCGTAATATTCAAACAAAATTTAGATTTATAATTAAATGAAAATGAAAAAATATAACACGTAATTCATTTTTTATATGGGATTGGGGCTGCTGACTGGGTTTGGTCAAAATCAAAGAAGAACAAAAACCGAAATTTTACAATGATCTCAATATTATGTACAAAAAAATTGAGATCCGTATCGTTAAAATTACCTTCGCGGTCGGGGGTGGTTCATGTGGGCGTGGACAAAATAAAAAAAAATGAAAACCGAAATTTTACAATAGTCTCAATAATATGTAAAAAATGCAGGTCTCTCTAGTGCTAAGGAATTCGCGGTCTCATTGTGTTGATGAATTCATGTATGGGTTTAAGTCTGAAATAACAGTTACTTCATGACCAATTTTAAAAAATTATAAATTAGTAGGTCATTGCTGATATGAATAGGCTGCATTAAATTGGCTTTATGGTTTTTTTCTAAAATTTTTAGTGTTATCCTAAGCGTATGATTTTTTTTTAGATTAGCAATTACATCGAGCATGCAAACGAACTTACGTTCGAACTTGAGTGGAAATGACAGTTCGATAGATTTTTACACTTGGCATTGCCAACTTCTTGTTACGTAACAACTTGTGAGTTTTCACTCACTACAAATATTGCAGATCCATCGTTAAAAGCGCTTTCTCAGACGAAATTTGGGATGAAAATTTAAACTTTAAAAGGGCAAGGCAAATCACATATAATTACGTTTTTTTTCGTGGGAAATTAAAACCTTTATTTTCTTTTTTTCTTTTAAAGAGGTTAGGTGTGGAAGACAACACCAACCATCACTTCGAACCATTCTGCCATTCTTCTTATTCCGCTTTTTCCCCTTTAAACTTTTTTACTTTTGGAATTTGGTCTGGCCCACAAAAAATAATAAAATATAACCTATACACCCAGAAACAAGAGAGAACGCTATAGTCGGGTGCCCCGACTATCAGATAACGGGTATCTCAGCTAAAGGGAGTATGAGGGAGATGAACCATAACTTTTTAACGAATAAGCACAACAAAACTGCATTTTTACTTTTCCGAAATATTTAAATTTTTAAAATCGTATATAAGCGATTGTGGGCGTTAGAGGGGGCGTGGCACCTTCTTGAAACAAACTTGCGCTGCGTAGGAACTCCAAGAATCTTCATGCCAAATACCAATCCTCTAGCTTTTATAGTTTCCGAGATCTCAGCGTTCATACGGACGGACAGACGGACATGGCTATATCGACTTGGCTAGTGACCCTGATCAAGAATATATATACTTTATAGGGTCGGAAATGCTTCCTTCTAGCTGTTACATACTTTTGCACGAATACAATATACCCTTTTACTCTACGAGTAACGGGTATAAAAATGAGAACGAAAAAAATCAACATCGACCGATCTTGATTTTAGTATTTGTATTCTCACTTTTTTCTTCTTGATATCAAGATGAAAGCAGTGTTGATTTTAGTATTCCCAGTCAAAATCAATCTCAGTTTTGATGTTGTAGAAGAGGGACGTGAGGGGAAGAGATCGAAAAAATGAGAGGAAAAGAAGAGAGAGGCCGAATTCCTCTCTTGTAGTTTTTCTTCTTGATATAGGTAGCCTAGGGGGCTAGAGCGTGCTGATTGTATGTTATGTAAGATTATAGTCGGGAAGTCTGTGTTCAGTCCCACGTCGAGGCGGAAATTCTTTGCGTCTTTTTTTTACGCATTAATACTCATATTTAATGCAAATTAGGATTTAGGTAATTTAACACACACATAAATGGCTAAATAACAGTATAAACCTGGAACCCAACAGAACAAAATATGAATGTTCTTTGAACAGAGCCTTATGTGATGCTTCCATGGCGCAGCTAGTAGAGTGTTTGACTCCAAATTGTGAGGCAGTGGGTTCGATTCCCACGAGCGATAGTAAGTTTATTGATTTTTATATTTATCATTTGTTAATTATATAATAATTTCAGTTATTGTTTCAGTTAAAATTTAAAACTTTATGTGTGTTGTGGTACAAACATAGTGACGTCATTATATAAAGTATAGAAAATAAGTTGAAAAACGGGAACCAACAACAACACCGATTAACAGGAGGGGGTGCAACAGGCATAATTCACCATTCCCCGATTTTTTATTTTCTTCTTCTTATTCAATTCTTATCTTGAAATCAACATCGATTCGATGTTGAAACCGAGAAGACGTCGTTTCGATATTGATATCGCACATACTAAATAGCCATTCACAAAACCGAGATGACATCGATGTTGATTTTAGTATTTTTAGTATGATTCGATCTTGGCTAGGTATTGACATCGAAAATTCTAAAATCAACATCGATGAGAACGGTTTTTTTCCTCGGTGTATAGGTGTGAAAAGGGAATGAACGCTATAGACGCTTGGCTTTTGGCACTAACCCTTGTTGAGTCCTTTGACCAGAGAGACAATGCCCCATAATGAAGTTGACATTTCACCCTGTTATTCTCCTCCAACTCTTTTATGCCCCTTTTTAGTTCTAACATTGACTCTTAGATGGCTCACCTCTCCCAAATATCTTTCTTCTACAGATACTAGCGTTTCAGGCTTCGATACCATGAAAACACTATTATCCAATTCTGGGGTTGAAGGTCTTTTGCGGGTCTTTTGAGCTGCTCTCTTCTTGGACTGTGGGAGTGGATCCTCGTCTTCTTCCACATCCTCTTGATTTTTCCTGCCACGTTTTTTGCCCTAACTGGAGTCCTTTTTGGGTAGCTCAGATTGGAGAGGGGCATTCATTATTTTCCTTGTGCGTTCCAGGACTTCCTGCCGCTGGGCCGTCTGGTTCTCCCGCAGAATGCGATTCTCCTCCTGCCGCTGCTGACGCTGCTCCTCCAGCTGCTGCTGATGGTCTGTTTGCTTACCTTTGTGTCACGCTCTGCTAAGTTTTTTGGCTTCGCCGCTTTTGAAACAATAGACAGGTTTCGGCACTTCGTATGCTGATGTCCCTGGTCCATGCAATTCCAGCATCGCAAGTGTATGGCCGCTAACTCTAGATCTTCAACTGACTCTTCTCCCGCTGATACTGTATCTACCTGACATTGCTTTCCATGATCATTTATCGGGTTCTTACTGGGGTTCTTAGTTATTGAACTGTTCTGATACGCTCGTGCAAAATTTCGTGTTGGGCTTCTGGTAGGAGGTTGGCTCTAAGAGTTTCTACCATTGATTGCAGAGTTTCGCTTCCACTTTTTTTACAATATTCTTAATAATATGTAAAAAAAATTTGAAGTCCGTATTTTTAGAATTAGAGTTTATGCCAAAAAAAAGGCTTTTCATCCCAATGTGCATTGGAGAGCAGACGTACGAAGTCCTACCGATGTCGAGTCTGCCGAGGAATCCATCCCCTAAAAAGGTGTCAGAGGTTCTAAAAGTTGAGCGCGGAAAAGCGGCTTCAAGCGGTGTCGTAGCGATGATCGGTGAAAGATTTGCAACTGGTGTCACCACACGCTAGGGTTGATAAAAAAATCGATGGCATCGATACTATCGAAGTTTTACAAACTTAGGAAACATCGATGGTATGGGCGCACAATCGATACTATTCTCCGTTCCGCTTCTCAGCATCGTTCGCGCCGGCAAGATCCGCCAACTTGCAGAGCGCTCAGCTTCCTCGACTCCGGGTCCAGCGCTCTCCTCCCTCCACCAACGGCTCAGTGTTAACGACCTGCCGACGGCTATGTTCATCTTGGACACCGCCGCCCTTATCGACCCGTGCACCCCGACGAGCTGCATCGACCCGTCCCTGGCATCCGCCTTTGGGTTGCCGACAACAAGTGTCGGTAACGAGAAGGTATGCACTAGGGATGTCGAAAATATATCAAAATATCGATGTATCGATTATATTAAAAAAAATATTATCAAAGCGATATTTTTTTGGGGCCGAAATATCGAATTTGTCAATGATATTTTTGTTGTTTCTAATGGTTGGTCACTTTAAAGCCATAGCCGACAAAACGCGAAAAATGAGCGCTGAAAACTTTTTCACTGAGTTTACAATAAACTTAGCAAAGTGCACATTGTGTTGTAAAATAATTAAAACAAGAGAGAACGCTATAGTTGGGTGCCCCGACTATCAGATACCCGTTACTCAGCTAAAGGGAGTGCGAGGGAGATGGAGATAAAAATGTTGATCACGCATAACTTTTTAACGAATAGTCCGATTTTAAAAATTTCTTCTACATTTCGATAGGTATTGATAAACACAATAAAACTGAATTTTTACTTTTCCGAAATATTTAAATTTTGTAAAATCATTATAAGCGATTGTGGGCGTTAGAGGGGGCGTGGCACATTTTTGAAATAAACTTGCGCTGCGTAGGAACTTCTAGAATCTGCATGCAAAATGCCAATCTTCTAGCTTTTATAGTTTCCGAAATCTCAGCGTTCATACAGACAGACAGACAGACAGACATGGCTAGATCGACTCGGCTAGTGATCTTGATCAAGAATATATATACTTTATGGGGTCGGAAACGCTTCCTTCTCCCTGTTACATACTTTTGCACGAATACAATATACCCTTTTACTCTACGAGTAACGGGTATAACTAGCGAAAACACATCCAAATTAACATCGCACGAAAGAAATAAACACCATGATGCTTTTCTCAAATGTTCAAAGGTACATAAATGCAACAGGCCCCAATGTGTGTAAAAGGCGAAACACTCACAGTTTAACTGCCCTTCAGTTCTGGCTGTCACCCACATGAAAAATTCATTAGGCCAAACGAACAGCCACTGCCGACGTCAGCAGAGAATTCGACGCAGCGCATGGTACAATTACTCTAGTTTACAAAAAAAAATCGACGTCACCCTACTTGAAGACAACCTTAATTTTCTGGTAAAGAACATCTCCCTGATTAAGAAATGGGCACTTATAATTTTTTTTATGATGTCAATTTTTTTTTAAGTGTAAAAAACATTTTTGGCCCTTTTTTATTTTCTATCTTCTGTTCTGGTAAACCGATTTTGATCATCTTAGACTTATTTTACAGGTAATAGAATGACCTTTAACTTTCTTATAAACAGCATTGAGTTCCAGTCATTAGTTTAGAAGCTACACCGCGTCAAAGTCTAAAAAAAGGGAAAAAATTCAATTTGGACAGGCATAAATCCGATAATTAAAAATACACGCCTAAAAACCGAAATTAGTTTTATAGTTTATTCTTAGAGATTGGACTTTAAGCAAAATAATAAGACCATCAGCTCAAAAATCAACCATGCGTTCCTTTTTATATAGATTTTTCAAGCTGGGTAAAAAGGGTATTACAGTCCTGTTAAAGCCATGTTAAGGCCCTGTTGTCTCAGTTAACAGCTGTAAACGGCGAAAAATCACCGTTGTCCCAAACTCAAAATATTCATATAAAGTGCATTTGCTGGTGGATTCTAATGATCATTAGCTTGTTTTTTTTGTCAAAGACCAATCTACCAGAAGAAGTTATAAAACTAATTTCGGTTTTTAGGCGTGTATTTTTAATGATCGGATTTATGCCTGTCCAAATTGAATTTTTCGGTAAAAATCGGTTTACCAGAACAGAAGATAGAAAATAAAAAAGGGCCAAAAACGTTTTTTACACTTAAAAAAAAATTGACATCATAAAAAAAATTATAAGTGCCCATTTCTTAATCAGGGAGATGTTCTTTACCAGAAAATAAAGGTTGTCTTCAAGTAGGGCGACGTCGATTTTTTTTGTAAACTAGTGTTATACAAGGTAGTTCCGTCGGCTGCCTACGGGTTCGAATTTTTTCACCCGCACGACTGTCAGTATCGTTAACGGACTACATTTTGCCGATGGGACTACCTTGCATAGTTGTAGCATGGCGCAGCGTAGAAGACTGCTGACGAAATCGATCGTGCACGAAACGGCTCTCTTTTTATACCCGTTACTCGTAGAGTAAAAGGGTATTTTGTATTCGTGCAAATGTATGTAACAGCTAGAAGGAAGCTCTTCCGACCCGTTAAAGTATATATATTCTTGGTCAGGATCACTAGCCGAGTCGATGTGGCCATGTTCGTCTGTCCGTCTGACTGTCTGTATGAACGCTGAGATCTCGGAAACTACAAAAGCTAGAAAGTTGGGAATACCCACACATATTCTTGGGCTTCCTACGCAGCGCATGTTTATTTCAGCCGACCGCCACGCCCCCTCTAACGCCCACAATCGCCCACAAACATAATTTCCTGTTATAAACTTAAATTATTTATTCATAAAATTTAAATTTACTTAAACAATACATTTGCACAAATCAATTCAATTCATTTTTATTTAACTTGATTTTATAATTTAAGTTTTTAGTTTATTTAAAAAAAAAAATGTCCGTTAATATTTATTTAAATATTACCCCAGCTTTAATGGGGGAGATACAGTTATTTAGAAAAATAAAAATTCAATTTTTTTTATTACTTAAATTGGTAGAATAACTCTTTGAGAATGTGTCATGAAAGTTTCACGAAGAAATTCGATCTATTTTGGAACTTATACCAGGATGACGGCACCCACCTTCCTTGTGCAGTAGATATATTTCATTACTTTAAATGCCTTTTTCTCGAAACCACGTATTTCTCAGCTGCGGATCGTGTATCTCAAAAAGTAATGCCTCGATCATCATGCTGCTTTTACAAAAATGTTTGTAATAATATAGTGGTCCGATCCGGCTCGTTCCGACATATGTTTTTACCTGCAATAGAAAGAAGACTTTTGGGAAAGTTTCATCGCGATTGCTTTAAAACTGAGAGACTAGTTCGCATAAAAACGGACAGACGGACATGGGTAGATGGGCCCGGCTATTGGTGCTGATCAAGAATATACATATTAGGTTGTCAAAGCTTCTTCAAATGGTTTATAACGGCTTGATGACTTAAGCTAAGCTCTTGACCGATGCTACGGCTACTACTATGCCGGTTTTATCGCAATTTTCTACGACAGGCCTTCCTTCTTTGACCACCTCTGCACCAGAACGAAAACGTTGAAACCATCGTTGTGCGGTGGAAATGGAAACTGTATCGTGTCCATAAACTGCACAAATTTTATTGGCGGGTTGAGATGCATTTTTGCCTTTATCGTAGTAGTACTGTAAAATATGCCGTATTTTCTCTTTATTTTGCTCCATGATTGCGACGCTATAACTCACGAACGACTTAAAAGAAAAGACAATCAATCAAACACGTGTTAGCGCGTGAAATGAACCAAAAAGGTATAGCATGAACCGATGCGACAAATAAAACTAGAACTACGCGCTTGCAGCGACAGCTAGCAAAAATACCGCAAGACTTTTTTGACAACCTAATATATACTTTATGTGGTCGGAAACATCTCCTTCACTGCGTTGCAAACATCTGACTGAAATTATAATACCCCTGCACGGGTATAATAAACTTGGTTTCATAAAAATCGGATCTACACAGCGACCTGTGGACGATCCGCAGCTGGCATACTTTTTATACCCGTTACTCGTAGAGTAAAAGGGTATATTGTATTCGTGCAAAAGTATGTAACAGCTAGAAGGAAGCGTTTCCGACCCCATAAAGTATATATATTCTTGATCAGGATCACTAGCCGAGTCGATCTAGCCATGTCTGTCTGTCCGTCTGTCCGTCTGTCTGTCTGTCCGTATGAACGCTGAGATCTCGGAAACTATAAAAGCTAGAGGATTGGTATTTGGCATGAAGATTCTTAGAGCTCCTACGCAGCGCAAGTTTATTTCAAAAAGGTGCCACGCCCCCTTTAACGCCCACAATAGTTTATAAACGATTTTAAAAATTTAAATATTTCGGAAAAGTAAAAATGCAGTTTTGTTGTGTTTATCAATACCTATCGAAATGTAGAAGAAATTTTTTAAATCGGACCATTCGTTAAAAAGTTATTGCTGATCAAAGTTCATATCTCCATCTCCATCGCACTCCCTTTAGCCGAGTGACGGGTATTAGATAGTCGGGACACCAACCCGACTATAGCGTTCTCTCTTGTTTTTAATAAAGCCTGACAAAAACATTTCCACGGGCGCCATTTTAAGATAGAGACAAAAGGAAAGTTGGTTAAATTATATAAGAACAATGCAATCAA
Source organism: Drosophila prostipennis (assembly GCA_037075205.1). Taxonomy (NCBI): domain Eukaryota; kingdom Metazoa; phylum Arthropoda; class Insecta; order Diptera; family Drosophilidae; genus Drosophila; species Drosophila prostipennis. Next base: position 39,584 of record JBAMCJ010003886.1, read on the forward strand.
CATGCCAAGTAACGAAATCCCAGCAAATTTCCTTATTAGTTTTAAAAGAACAATACAATCAACATGCCAAGTAACGAAATCCCAGCAAATTTCCTTAGTAGTTTTAAAAATCATGAAAAAAATTACAGTTCTATATGTATCTCCCCCCTTAAGAAATTGCGTTTTTACTGAAACAAATAAAAATTATTTAGACGGATGTATACCGCTTTAGAAAGGGTATAAAAGCATTGGCACGCGCCAACATCGAAGATGAAACAAAAGAAATCGGGTAAAGAGGTAACAAGAAGAGTTGGTGCATCGCATTATTTTCGAAGGTTTTCTAATATAAGGTTTTTGCGTGGTTAATTAAATATTTTGTGACAAGTGATATATACATATGTACAAAAATTAATGTCAGGTAAGTGCTACCTTAAATGTAAGATATTGTGATAGACTTATCTTTAATTTGCACCAATTTTGAAAGTGTTTTATGTGTTTTGCAAAAAAACCTAGAAAGTTCTGGCTGCATTAGCCGAAAGTGGCAAGCTGAAATGCTTTGTAACTACATATATCATTAAAAACGTCTGTCTATATATGTACTGTTTTTATACCCTTGCAGAGGGTATTATGATTTCAGTCAGAAGTTTGCAACGCAGTGAAGGAGACGTTTCCGACCCCATAAAGTATATATATTCTTGATCAGCATCACTAGACGAGTCGATCTAGCCATGTCCGTCTGTCCGTCTGTCCTTCTGTCCGTCTGTCCGTCTGTCTGTTTCTACGCAAACTAGTCTCTCAGTTTTAAAGCTATCGGGCTAAAACTTTCCCAAAAGTCTTCTTTCTGTTGCAGGTAGTATATAAGTCGGAACGAGCCGGATCGGACAACTATATCATATAGCTCCCATAGGAGTAATCGGGGAAAAAAATGTAAAAAAATTATATCTTGTGTGTTTTTGAACCTAGAGCCACCTACTTTTGGAAATGCCATTTTTTATCTAATTCTGAATTTCGAATAAAATTTTTTCAAAATCGGACGACTATATCATATAGCTGCCATAGGAACGATCGGAAAATTAATGGGAATATAATAGGAAATAAATTATTGCTTCGTTGGTTTTTATTGTATTCTCTTCTACTCTGGGATATGAGTCTTTTTAAATGTTTTCGAATTTCGATTTTAATTTTATCAATATCGAACTACTATATCATATAGCTGCCATAGGAACGATCGGAAAATTAGTCATTAATATGAATTATCTGCAAGGGTATATAAGCTTCGGCTGGCCGAAGCTAGCTTCCTTTCTTGTTTTATTTACAGATCAGTAAATATTGTTATGTGCGAAAACTATAATTAAATACGAAAATAAATATAATTTTGATGTGCGTAAAGTGACAGTTTAAAATAATTCTAGAAAATTCCGGAGAGAATAATCCTGGATCAGGAACAGGCATTTTGTGGAATAATAAAGGAAGACCAGCCCAGGGAGAAGACAAATTTTCCCGGAGAAAATTGGCCACTCATTCCTGGGTGGCCACAGGTTTCTATTCCGAAATTAAAAATAAAAAAACAAATATTAACCAGTCAAAAATAAATATAACCACTAAACGAAAAACGGAGAGCGGCAAAATTGCCGCGAACAAAATTAAATAAACTTATTAAACTATCCTACAATGTAACCCACACAAATTAATTAAGTTAAAGTCATATTTAATCGAAACAATATTTATTTAAATTATTTATCTACCTAAAACCAAAATACTCGCTCTATAACTATTTATTACTTATTTATTTAATTATTTATATATATATGTTCCTTGTAATAGTCCTTCGGTACCGTGGGTAGGTTATTTAAATGTTAGAATTTAAGAGAGATTTTTTTGAAAATACAGTGAGAAAGTGAAATGAATCTATCAGAGTAGATATTTGTGTTGGGGGATGGAATGAATTAGGTAGCCCGACCCATAACTAAAATTTGGGAGATGTGGTCGAGGATGCTCTCATAGTTGGGAGGGACTCCCAGGACTATGAATATAACAGGTAGTCCAATCCAGAGGTTCCAAAATCCGTCGTAGAAAATTTAGCCGTCGTTTTGTTTTTTGTTTTGTCTGCGGCGTGAACGTATTCTTGGTTATTCCCCTCCCTGGGAGAGACTTTGCATAGCCGGCAATGAACCCGCGCGAAAAGCAGGACATGACAATACAGTAACCAAAATAATTGGCAAGGAATACTTATCGAAATGCCTTAAGCTGATTATTTCCGATAGTCTGGTTATTAACTACAATCTGGACGGAAGCAACGGGAAAAAATCTTTACAAACAGGCAAAGGGTTGTAGTGGCGCTTGCCAAAAACAAAAAAATATATAAACGAGAGCAATCTCAAAAGACCACCACAGAATCAAAAAGAAGTCACCCTTAAATGTAGGCATAGTGTCCAAAAGTGATCATAGTAAACTGCTTAAGCTACGGCACAGTTTTGGAAGCATGGGACAAAACTCGAATAGTTAAATAAATATGTTAACCCTTTCGCTACACATTAGTAGGATTAAAATGAAATTAAATTTACAATGAAATTTAAGTTGTTCCGAGAAATTCACGAGACTATGTTTAATAATTAATTAATAATAATATAATATTTAATATTAATAACACTGTGCAGCATTTTTAATGATTTTTAAATTTACCTCGATGGATGCTATATTTTTGGATTCCTTACGAATTCCCAAGTTAAACTGCGTTTTCCAAAAAGTTCCCCGACGCAAGGATTCTTAGCAAAAGGACCTCAAAGTTCGAAAAATGCTGAAATTGGCCAAATTTCCGGAGCTCTCAGAGGCAAACGGATTCATGGTTTGATTCGATGTTAAAGTTTTTAAAAGATACACTCTTTATCTTTCAAGCCCCATACTTAGAATAATTTTAGGATTTATATTAAGGGAGAAATAAATTTTAGAAAACATAGTTAAAAAACATAAAAGCATACAGCTGCGGTGAAAATAGTAGTAGTGTTGCCGCCCAGTGTTTTTAAAAGTTTGTTGTTGTCACTTTTCTTATCCAATTAGTCTAATAGTACAATTACAATCAATACAATATTACCAGGAGAAGATAAATTACAACAACAAACCTTTAAAAAGACATGGCGGCAACACTACTACTATTTTGACCGCAGCTGTATGTTTTCATGTTATTGGACTATGTTTTTTAAAATTTGTTTTTCCCTTAATAAAAATTCTAAAATTATTCTAAGTATGGGGTTTGAAAGATAAAGAGTGTATCTTTTAAAAAACTTTAACATCGCATCAAACCATGAATCCGTTTGCCTCTGAGAGCTCCGGAAAGTTGTCCAATTTCAGCATTTTTCGAACTTTGAGGTCCTTTTGCTAAGAATCCTTGCGTCGGGGAACTTTTTGGAAAACGCAGTTTAACTTGGGAATTCGTAACGAATCCAAAAATATAGCATCCATCGAGGTAAATTTTTGATGCTGCATAGTGTAATTAATTAATATAAAAATTTAGCTGTGAAAAAGGGTTAGCTATAAAAGGGCCTAGCTAGTTTTCCTGGAATAGGGACATATGGGAATTATCGGGATAAACAGAGTCGTCTCCGATATTGGAAGCCTATAGACGGAAACCAGACATTCACGAGACCCCGAAATATACCCAAATTTGGCGAGCAGTTCTAGCAGCGGTAAAACCAACAACATGTCGAAGCGTCCGGCGTGATAAAGAGTGAAATTGCGGAAAAACCTCCCAAAACGTGAGCCACCCACTGGCCTTAACCCTAGGGGTTTTTAGCGCGCTAGCCCGGCGGCAAAAATCGGTTAAAAATAATACAATAATATCATAGATCGCGAGCAATCTCACGAGTAATAGTTTTGTACATAACGCCTGATCAGAAAATGTAGCGTGTATTGGTTATATATGATATGTATATATATATAAGCATAAAAGTTTTTGTAGGGTTAAGTGAATCTCCAAATTTTTTTCTTTCTTTTTTTAATATTTAAAAAAAAATTGGTAAAAATAATAGGTAATAGAGAAAAAAATGAGTGAAAATTAAAATTTATACACCAAGTGAAATAACAAAATTAATCCTTACCAACATAATAAAAACAAAGTTAGTGATGCGAAAGCAAAATAATGGAGAAATATAAAATAAATGAATGAAAATAACCCCCGTGAAACAAAAATATGAAAAAAGGAACGTTTTTGCGAGTGAAAATTTTTGCAGGTGTATTCCCCCCCCGTCCAAAGATCTTTCGGCGATGGAGCAGCACATGTGTAAGTGATAACCACCGTTTTCTTTTGCTTTATTTCTTTTGCTCTCGGAGTCGCTTAAATCAGTTCTTATATATTCACGTGGCGCTACACGTAGAGTTAACTTAACTTAACTTAACTCCTCATATTATTTTAAAGGAAAGGCCACTGCATTATTAGTTCCAAATTATTACTTAAATCGTAATTAATTATTATGCGGTGCGGCCCTAAATATTTTTCTGAGTGATGAATTTATTCGAATATATTAAATTTTGGTGTATGTAAATTAAATTGAATTTTAATGTCAGCAGTGTTCTGTCGGTTTATGCCCATGATTATACGCAACATTCTTCTTGCTCTGGGATAAACTTTTGGTATGATGGTAAACACAGCAAGAAATTTATTTGCTCAGTTTATTAAAAATTCAATATTAAATTATCCTGATTCGTGGTGTTTTCTCTATACACTGTGAGAAACAAAAGTAAAAATAAAAACCTATTATATTTATATTATTATTTAATATATAATATGTTAAATATTTATAAAATGCATACAGATTAATTACCTTTCCCCATTTATTTATATACCCCAATTTCTTAAAAACTTATTATCTAGCATTATATTATTGATGATTGAACTATAATATATTATTTACTATATTGTCTTATGTAAACCTATATATGTAACCCTTCACTTCCACAGCAGTTTTCTTTCGGAATCTTTCTGCCACTTATCTGAATTAATAATGATTAATAAATATTGTTAGATTGTAGTTGGAAATAATTATTTTTTTTTCTTTCGTTTATTCTGAAAATTACTAAATATTAATATGGAGAATAAATATACAGCTATGAACCGAAACTAAACCTTCTATTTACTACTACCCTACTTACTACTACAAGCACGCGAATTTATAAATCTATTGAGCCACTTGAGAGATCAGTTTGCATTTCTATTCCCACGCCCATATTACCGAACTACATAGCCGGAACCAGCGCGTGCTCCGCTGTTCTCTCTCAGTTAACCATCTGCTCTTCTTCCTTTTACACGTTGTATGTTACAGGGTTCTATGCGGTGCTTAATGGTCAATACGCAATTATATGAATATTAAATACAAATGTTTTAATGTTGTTAGGAGCATTAACCCTTCATTTCGAAGACCCAGACAAGTGCCTAAGAAAGGCTTTCCTTAATATTAAAAATGAATTAGTTAAACAAAAATCTAGAAATAATAATAATAACTTAAATAACACAATTTAAAAATAAATATAAACATATGATGAAATAAATAAAATTAAGTGAAATAAATGAATAGAAAATATAAATTTGAATGTAATTTTTTTTGTAATGAATTTGCTGGTTGTTGACAGTGGGTATGGTATGAATTATGTAAATTATTTAATAATGTATATTATTTACATCTGTCTTAACTAAGACTTTATATATATAGTTTGTGCTGTAATGATGGCGTAACCATCACGAACTCTACAAGATCCTTCTTAAAAATAACGGTGTTTGTTTTTGTGCGTTTTTAATATGATATTGTGTTCAATGTTTAGAATAACCATTAACTTAGCATTGTGTTTTTCGCCTCTCTGTGTTTAAGACAATCCAACCAATCCTTTGCAGAGCTCTGCAGAGGGTATTTTAATTTTACTTAATTTTCTAATATTTTGTAATAATTTTTTTTATTTAGTCCCACACGAGCGAATATATTTCGACACTTCTGGATGGTGCTTGCAATGAATTCGGTGTTGAAACATATAAAAGAAGGACATTAACTACGGGCAACGCAAATAACATGATAGCTGAATCGAAATTGTTTCTGGGAGCTAATAATCACGTTCCGTGTTTCTGTTAAGAATATTCAATCATTTTCCGCGGTCATAGATAAAGTCAATCGGATTGTTATTCATTTTAAACACAGCTCAGGTTCTATGGACGCACTGAGGAAATGCCTAATAGACGAAGGAGTGCCAGAAGATCGCACCAAAACCGTAATCTAAGTGTGGACACACGCTGGAACTTAACTCGTTTGTTATCGTCGCCGACAACGTGGCCTTCGTCCTTCTGATCAGGAGTTACGGACCAGTCGGTAGCCAACGAGCCTCCGGCCAAACCTCCCAGAGCTACCCTAGAAATGGTACGCTGACTAGGCGATCACTTGTACCCACACATTTGGATGCAATTATGTTGCAATCTGAAACATTGTTTAGACCCGGCAACGACTCCCTCGAGTCGTTGCCCCGCTCACGTTTTGATTAAATCGCACAGGATGTCCCGACACCTCGCCTCAAGAAATATGAACATTCTTATATTATACATTCTTATAAAAATTCTTTATTTCATCTTGTATTAGTATGTAAGCACTTATGTATAGTACATACGATTTTATGTACACTTTTGGCAGCGGAAGCTTCTCGGCCACCTCTGAACAATATACATATGAGGTCACTCTAGAAATTCGCTTCAAACGTAGAAGACGTTTTTATTCTGTTCAAATCGTTTTTAATTTCAAGTTGAATTTAAATTGAGATCTCAGAAACTATAAAAGCTAGAAGATTGGCATTTTGCATGCAGATTCTAGGAGTTCCTGCGCAGCGCAAGTTTGTTTCAAAAAGGTGCCACGCCCCCTCTAACGCCCACTATCGTCTTAAACCATTTGTTGAAAGGTGTCTGGCGCCCACATCTTTCAAGATTTCTGAAAAGTAACAAGAGAGAACGCTATAGTCGGGTGCGCCGACTATCAGATACCCGTTACTCAGCTAAAGGAAATGCGAGGGAGATGGAGATATAAAACTTATATCACGCATAACTTTTTAACGAATGCACTATGGTCCGAGCGGCCGATTTTTTGGCATAAAGTCGAAATTTTTATGTTAATGTTTTGTATTTTGGATTTTAAATTCTTAAAGTTAATAGATCATACATATACAAACTTAAAAAAAAAAGATTTAAAAGCTTCACTAACGCTTTTTATGAGCTTTCAAAAGTTCACAATCGATCAGCTGCTTAGGACTAAGAAATTGGCGCGAGAATATTTTCTTTACGTTTGTGCAAAAAAAAATATCTTTTCTGTCCGGACTAAATTAAATAAATTATGGAAATGGAAGATCAAGGTATGTAATATTTAGTGTGTATAGTATGATACATTTATGTGTAATCTTAGTCTTCGACCTGTGTTTAATGTCCAATTTATGTGTATTTTTATAGAAAATTAACATTTTTTCCCTGTGTTTCGTGGAATATAACTAACGAATCGACGTCTGCCCACAAAAACTAAGTACGCCAGTTTGTACATATATACATATGTCGTTTTTCATCTCTAATTAACACCTTTTCCCCGTTCGTCCCCCTTTTCACGAAATTCCACAATATTCAGGGACCTTAAAGTTTCTTCGTAGCGATCTCTAGAATATTTGGCGCAGCAACAATCGAAAATTAAATTTTTTTCGGATTAGATTTGTGTAAAATTGAGCAATTACCACTTAGACGATGACAACACATCAGAAATAAATAAAAAAATTTAGTTATTTTGAATCCTTTTTTGTTAAGCATTCATAAGACAAACAAAAGGATATGTCTTCTTTAGCTTATAATTCCGTTAAAAAAATTACAACAAATATTTTGAGTGTGGGGTTTGAAAGATACAGAGTTGCACCTTTTAAATATTTTGAAAGCATTACAAACCAAGAATCCGTTCATCTGTAAAACAGGTTTAAAGTGTTCCAAAACAGAATTTTTCCAAATTTAATGTCCTTTTTCTCAGAATTCTCGCGTGAAAGAATTTTTTCGAGAGCACATTTAGAGCACTGATTATTTAAAGCAAATAGTATTTTTAAGATTTCATCAATGTAAATAAATAAAGGTTAAATTGTATAACACAGTGTAGTATTATGAATTTGCTTGCATGGGAGGCAAGAGAGGGCATGGTCGCACAGACTTCAAAATTTGTTTGCATGGTATTCGTTTTAAAAAAACGAAATGTGACAATTTTGAAGTCTGTAACTCAATTTTTAGAATTTATGCCAAAAAAATCGACTTTTGGACCATAGTGGAATGGTCCAATTTAAAAAAAATTCTTCTACATTTCAATAGGTATTGATAAGCACAATAAAACTGCATTTGTACTTTTCCGAAATATTTAAATTTTGTAAGATCGTTGTAAGCGATTGTGGGCGTTAGAGGGGGCGTGGCACCTTCTTGAAACAAACTTGCGCTGCGTAAAAACTCCAAGAATCTTCATGCCAAATACCAATCCTATAGCTTTTATAGTTTCTGAGATCTCAGCGTTCATACGGACGGACAGACAGACGGACAGACACCCATGGCTATATCGACTCGGCTAGTGATCCTGATCAACAATATATATCAGTGGTGGCCAGCAGAGGCAGCGCGCAGGGCCCACGGGATAGGCAATTTCTCTGCCGCTGCGCTGCTAGCGTTTCGACGCTCACGTACGCTGTCAAACAGAAAAACGTCACGCATACAGTCAAATTCTTGCATGCTCGCACTCTACAAACGCAATGCGTTCTTTCAATGTATGTGTGCTGCTTCTGCTGGCCACCACTGATATATATACTTCATGGGGTCGGAAACGCTTCCTTCTAGCTGTTACATGCTTTTGCACGAATACAATATACCCGTTTACTCTACGAGTGACGGGAATAAAAATGCAGTTTTATTGTGTTTATCAATACCTTTCGAAATGTAAAAGAATCGGACCATTCGTTAAAAAGTTATGCGCGATCAGAATTGTATATATCTATCTCCCTCGCACTCCCTTTAGCTGAATAACGGGTATCTGATAGCCGGGGCACCCGACTATAGCGTTCTCTCTTGTTTTTTTTTATCCGTTTAAGAAATGTTTAACTATCATAAAACTATTTTTAAAATATTTATATTTTTGTGACCATCCCTGGCTCTTTGGCAGACCTCTAAAGTCAGCTGTTGAGTGCGCTTTAATTTTTCTACGAAGCGTGACAAAAGTTGAATTATTTTTTCTTTAGCAAATATCGCGCATTCCTTTTGGTTAAATTATGGAAAATCTTCGTCAAGGTATGTATAATATTGCTAAGAGTACTTATACTAGCTTTTGTTTTATACTGTTTTGAATCGTTTTAGTGAACCATGTTTTGTGTAGAAGTTAACCTATAAATATTAGTGTTTCGTGGTGTGGAACTAGCAAGAGTACGCAGGATTACAAACAGTGCAAACGTGGTAATATGTTTTATTGTATATTTGATTAAATAGAGTTAATAACTTTTGCGCATACTTGCGCCATTTCGTAATATTTAAAAAAATTCGGAACTACTCGACATTAAAAAGAGCGAACTGCTGGATGTTCCTTTTCCAAATAAAGCAATTCTGGTTTTGGAGGCACCCCCTGTTTAAGAAGTAATTGAAAACCCGGATTTCACGGTCGGGGTGGTTCATGTGGGTGTGGTCAAAATGAAAAAATAATGAAAACCGAAATTTTGCAATAGTCTTAATATTATGTAAACAAATTTGAAATCCGTATCCTTAGAATAAGAGTTTATGCCAAAAAAGGCTTTTCATCCCAATGTGCAAAGTACGAAGGCCCATTCAAGGTGACAGGGTTCGTATCGGCGGTGATAGCGACCATAAAACATACAGTGAACTGAAACCCAATGTAGAGACCCATAACTAACAGCATGTGCAGCACCAAACCTTCAAAATAAACCATTCACCCATTTCAGAATAAATAAAAAAACTAAAAAATGCACTCATCAAGTACCGGGAGAGCCTACAAAGGCTAAGCCAGCAGCTGCGACGAGCTATTATATTCGGGGCTGTGGACGTGGCAGGTCCAGCTGGCATCAGGAAGCGGCACCGGTAGCCAGACAGCCACCAACCAGACAAGGAACACCAACAATGACGAAGGCGACAACAGAACACGATCCCCCATTCCAAGGACAACCCCAGGCACAAGGAGACACGAACTGGCAGACTTTCAAGTTCCCCAAACAAAATGGGTAACCTCGCGGCGGCTTTCCACCCTCGACTATCCCGGAGTGAAACTGATGAACCTATCGGAGGAAAGCGAAGAGGAGTGGGAGCCAAAATCGCGCGGACAACACGACCTCAAGAAGAGAGTGGAAGAAGGAGTCGTTCGCCCCAAGGCAACCTGGCGCAGCGACAATCGGAAGACCCAACTGGTGGTTTCCAACGGCTTCAAAACCAGAACCCGGATTGGGAGAGGCGAATACATCCACGTAAACACCATGGAGACACCAGCGTCCTAAGCGGGGGAAGAGTGTAACGACCCACAAATAAAAAACATTAAGTTTTTGAAAAAAAAAATGATTATAACCAAAAGAGATCCGTTTTATAAATATCTTTTATTATTGTCTTGAACATTTTTTGAAATTCCAAAATTTTCGGAAAAAACAGCAAATAAAATCATGTTACGGCTTTTACCGTTATTTTCCAAGAACCCGTTTTGTGCGCCAACTTTGGGGCTGTCCATATATTACGTAATCACCATTTTGGCGATATTTGACCCCCCCCCCCCATGTAATCAATTCTTCATACAAAAAAAAAATTGTTTTGCACTAGAGTAATCATTTGGTTGACCCCCTCCCCCCCCTAGGTGATTACGTAATATATGGACAGCCCCTTTGACTATTTTTCCCATTATTTTTGCATTTTCTGGGCATAGAGTAAGAAACTATATAGAGACACCATTTGCTCTGCCCGAACCTCTGCCTAAGCTCTGCTAAGAGCTAATTAAAGGCCAAGCTCGAAGCAAACTTCGATTTCTGACCGCGTCCATCATGTGCGAAGCAACAGCAATAGTGGTGATAATCCAAACACAAAAACCAAACAGTGAGAGCGGTGCAGATATACAAAATCGCATGACCTTCACGATAGGCATGGAATAATGTTAGAATCGAACACATCGTTTTTCGCCTAGGTGGCATCACTCGCCAAAGAGAGCGGCAGAGTGAATGGTGTCTCTACCCAGCGGCGAACATGGGAATGGGGTCTGGAGAAAAAATGCATTACAAGTGTAGAAAATGTAATCGATTACAATCGCTGTTTTTCGTCAGTGAAGTTGTAATCAGAGCTCCTATGACTTCGTTTTTTTGTTCGTTAACGATTTCCTTCGTCAAAAATTACAAACACACCTACAAAATTTTTCCAATGTGTTCGTTTTTTCGTTTCCCCTCCGTCACATTTGAGCTTCGGGTCTTCAATAGTGACAACATTAATTTTGATTATAGTTTAACGAACCAATAAAAGCACAGACAATGGCCGAGCGGTTAGCCTTTCCATCCATTATACAGTAATACCCATGTTCAATTCCTACATGAGGAAGGAATATTTTTGTTTTTCATAAATGAACAGCATTACAACGCACATTACTTTTTTTAAATTGTATGTTGAATTTTCTCTAGTCCGTCTACTTTTTGCATTACAATTTTGGAAAAGTATTATGAAGTCGTAATGGAGACCCGAAGGCGAATCGGCCCTAGCATACTTTTCCCATTACTAGTAATGCAGATTGTGTCCCGACCACATTACAAGGCGGCCATGCCTATGGCAAAGTAATGCATGTTGTAATCCATTGTTTCCTAATTACTAGAGGAGAAGTAATGCATTCGTAATCCATTTTGTAATGGCAATTTTCGCCGCTGGGTATATACATAGTTTCTTACTCTATGCATTAATTAGAGCTGCAGAGAAATGGGATTAACTATAAAATTTAAATTGATGTTTTTTGGTTGAAATTTTAAACTTCTTGGGAGTGATTAGGTGCTGCAAACAAATAGAAATAAAAAAAACAATTTCAGCGGTAAAAAAAAATTATAAAAACAAGAGAGAACGCTATAGTCGGGTTGGTGTCCCGACTATCTAATACCCGTCACTCAGCTAAAGGGAGTGCGAACGCTGTAGTCGGGTTGGTGTCCCGACTATCTAATAAACGTAACTCAGCTAAAGGGAGTGCGAGGGAGATGGAGATAAAACTTTGAACAGGCGTGGCACCTTTTTGAAATAAACTTGCCACTTTGAAAAATGCCAATCTTCTAGCTTTTATAGTTTTCAGCGTTCATACGGACAGACAGACAGACGGACAGACAGACATGGCTAGATCGACTCGGCTAGTGATCCTGATCAAGAATATATATACTTTATGGGGTCGGAAACGCTTCCTTCTAGCTGTTACATACTTTTGCACGAATACAATATACCCTTTTACTCTACGAGTAACGGGTATAATAAAAATTATAACTTTGGTGTTTTTTGTTATTTTATCTCTTCATCCTTCATCTCTTGAGAATATTACTTTTTATATATTTCTGAATTTCGAAATAAATTGTAAAAAAAATCGGATGACTATATTATATAGCTGCCATAGGAACGATCGAGAAATGAATGGGAAAATAATAGGAAATAAATTATAGTTTCTTTGGTTTTTATTGTATTCTCTTCTACTCTAGCACATAACATTTTTTAATATTTCCGAATTTCGAATTAAATTTAACAAAAATCGGACAACTGTATTATATAGCTGCCATAGGAAGGATAGAAAAACTAATGTCAAAATAAAACGAAAATTACCATTTTTGCGATTTATAAATTAATAGGAATAATCTGCAATGGTATATACGAGTATGTAAGCTTCGGCTGGCCGAAGCTAGCTTCCTTTCTTGTTAAGCGTTTTTTTATTATCTTCCAAAGTCAAAACAGCGTTTCTCAGCTAAAAAATTGGACTTGGGGCTTAAAAAATATTTAAAGTTAAAAAATAAAAAATATGCGAAAGTTTGAATACGATCGGTTGAGCCGTTCAGAAATGCCGATAATCACGGACTTTCCAAACGGGTTTTCAAGAAAAACGCACTTAAACTGTCACATGTAAAACACACATAGAGCACCTTAAAAAAATGCGTTTTGCGGTGTTCACTGTATTTCCACCAAGAATAGAAAAAACCCGCTCACTGAAAATAAATAAATATTTTTTTATTTATAGGAAAATTGTACTTATATAATTGTAGCGTTTCCGACCCCAGAAAGTATATATATTCTTGATCAGGATCACTAGCCGAGTCGATTTAGCCATGTCTGTCTGTCCGTCTGTCTGTCTGTATGAACGCTGTGATCTCGGAAACTACAAAAGCTAGAAAGTTGGGATTACCAACACATATTCTTGGGCTTCCTACGTAGCGCAAGTTTATTTCAGCCGACCGCCACGCCCCCTCTAACGCCCACAATCACCCATAATCGCCCACAAACGATACTAAAATGTGTCTGGCGCCCACATTTTTAAAGATTTTGGATAAGTATAAATGCAATGTTGTTGTGCAATTGTTGTGTTTAGTTATACCTATCGAAATGTAGAAGAAATTTTTTAAATCGGACCATTCGTTAAAAAGCTATGCCTCATCAAAGTTTATATCTCCATCTCCCACGCACTCCCTTTAGCCGAGTGACGGGTATTAGATAGTCGGGACACCAACCCGACTATAGCGTTCTCTCTTGTTTAACATTGTATATGTAGAATTCCATCTGGTTGGAACATCTAGAAGAGGTTGAGGTAAACCCTTTGTAGAAATCGCCAGCCTAAGGGCCAGTTACTCGAGTCCCTGTCAAAGTCCCTCATAGCTATCTGTCCGAAAAACTTAGAGAACAGATAAACTGTTCGTAAAAGCAGATCGGTTTTCTCGACTCCTTGAATTTATCTGAACGAAAAACAATTACAGAGTGTTGATGGCGCACAGAATGTGCTGTAAAGCGCAAAAAATAGGGTACTTTGAATGTACGTCAAAATAGCGTCGACCAGTTAGCAACGAAAGTGGAACGGTGGAATTTGGAACACTGGGGCCATTTTTATTTTTTAATTTTCTCGCTATTTGGGGGCCGAATTGAAAAATGTTTGATGCTAAATTGTTTAGAATTAAAATATCTATCGATCTATATAGGTTGGGGCCAAATCCGACGTCTGCAAGGGTTTCAAAAATGCATTCGAAAAATCGGGTATCCACCATTTGGTTAACTGCTCCCCTCACAGAGGTTGTGCCAATATGCACGCTAAACCAGGTTATTAAGCGTTAATTCAAGCTTCTTGTCTGAAAGTTTTATCAAAATCAAACCCACAGATTTTGAGTAAAACGCCTAACAGTGAACCAACCTCGGATTTTCCCCATACAAAAAAGGGGGCGAAAAGTTAGTTTGTCTGCAGCTCCACTCATAGAGGTTGTGCCAACATGCACGGTACATGGGCAGATTGGGGATCCTCGTAAGAACGTTTTGTGAAAATTTCATGAAAATTAAACCCACAGTTTTCGAGAAAATTGATTTACAGTGTGTGGGTTAAATAGTCAAATTTTGAAATTGGCCGTTTCCCGCTGACGGCGCCAGCGAAAACTCCATACAGCCATGACATCAACCATGTAAACACCCATACATTTTCTATGCAAACTTTAAGTAATTAATACAGCTCTCACAGAGGTTGTGCCAACTTGCACGGTATCGCATTCGAAGGGGCATAATTATAGCTGTTTTGTGAATTAATTTCAGGCAAATCAAACCCACAGATTTCGAAAAATCAAGTCATTTCAATTATGGCTTTTTCCACGCGGTCACACTGAGCAGCCAGCTAGACAGCGTGTTCCCATGACATAAACCATCAATCTATGAATATTTTCTATGCAAACTTTAAGTAATTAATACAGCTCTCACAGAGGTTGTGCCAACTTGCACGGTATATTAATAGAAGGGGCATAATTTTAAGTAATTTCTGAATTAATTTTAGGCAAATCAAACCCACAGATTTCGAAAAATCAAGACATTTCAATTATGGCTTTTTCCACGCGGTCACACTGACCAGCCAGCGAGTATAGCCAAGACATTTATAAAAAAAAGGTAATTCTATCGATATATTATCAACTAGCAACATTTAGCGCCCATTTCGAAAAAATTATATATTTTGAATAGGAAATTCTCAATGTTATATGTATGCACCCCCTAATTGGACTTGCCTTTCTGATCATTTTAATGTATAAATTATAAAAATCGAGCTAGGCATGCGGTAGAAATTAACATTTTATTGAGTTTAGAGAAATATAATTATCTATTTGGTTGCGATTCTGGTCTTTACTTCCAAATTAACAGGGATTGATTACATCCATACTGCTGAACTCCACGATCGCAAGCAAAAAATTATTTAATTTCTCCAAACTCAATAAAATGTTAATTTCTACCGAATGTCTAGCTGATTTTTATAATTTATAATTAAAATGATCAGAAGGGAAGTATTGGGTGATACATATAATTGAGATTTTATTAATATATATTTTTTCGAAATGGGGTAAATGTTGCTAGTTGATAATATATCGATAGAATTACCTTTTTTTTATAAATGTCTTGGCTATACTCGCTGGCTGGACAGTGTGACCGCGTGGAAAAAGCCATAATTGAAATGTCTTGATTTTTCGAAATCTGTGGGTTTGATTTGCCCGAAATTAATTCAGAAATTACTTAAAATTATGCCCCTTCTATTAATATACCGTGCAAGTTGGCACAACCTCTGTGAGAGCTGTATTAATTACCTAAAGTTTGCATAGAAAATATTCATAGATTGATGGTTTATGTCATGGGAACACGCTGTCTAGCCGGCTGCTCAGTGTGACCGCGTGGAAAAAGCCATAATTGAAATGACTTGATTTTTCGAAATCTGTGGGTTTGATTTGCCTGAAATTAATTCAGAAATTACTTAAAATTATGCCCCTTCTATTAATATACCGTGCAAGTTGGCACAACCTCTGTGAGAGCTGTATTAATTACTTAAAGTTTGCATAGAAAATATTCATATATCGATGGTTTATGTCATGGGAACACGCTGTCTAGCCGGCTGCTCAGTGTGACCGCGTGGAAAAAGCCATAATTGAAATGACTTGATTTTTCGAAATCTGTGGGTTTGATTTGCCTGAAATTAATTCAGAAATTACTTAAAATTATGCCCCTTCTATTAATATACCGTGCAAGTTGGCACAACCTCTGTGAGAGCTGTATTAATTACCTAAAGTTTGCATAGAAAATATTCATAGATTGATGGTTTATGTCATGGGAACACGCTGTCTAGCTGGCTGGTCAGTGTGACCGCGTGAGAAAAGCCATAATTGAAAAGACTTGATTTTCTCGAAATCTGTGGGTTTGATTTGCCCGAAATGAATTCACAAAACAGCTATAATTATGCCCCTTCGAATGCGATACCGTGCAAGTTGGCACAACCTCTGTGAGAGCTGTATTAATTACTTAAAGTTTGCATAGAAAATGTATGGGTATTTACATGGTTGATGTCATGGCTGTATGGGTTCTCGGTGGCGCCGTCAGCGGGAAACGGCCAATTTCAAAATTTGACTATTTAACCCCCACACTGTAAATCAATTTTCTCGAAAACTGTGGGTTTAATTTTCATGAAATTTTCACAAAACGTTCTTACGAGCATCCCCAATCTGCCCATGTACCGTGCATGTTGGCACAACCTCTATGAGTGGAGCTGCAGACAAACTAAATTTTGGCCCTCTTTTTTGTATGGGGAAAATCCGAGGTTGGTTCACTGTTAGGCGTTTTACTCAAAATCTGTGGGTTTGATTTTGATGAAACTTTCAGACAAGGAGCTTGAATTAACGCTTAATAACCTGGTTTAGCGTGCATATTGGCACAACCTCTGTGAGGGGAGCAGTTAACCAAATGGTGGATACCCGATTTTTCGAGTGCATTTTTGAACCACTTGTAGACCTCGGATTTGCCACCCAGCTATCTAGATCGATAGATAATTTAATTCTAAACAATTTTGCATCAAACAGCGAGAAAATTCAAAAACAAAAATAGCCCCAGTGTTCCAAATTCCACTGCTCCACTTTCGTTGCTAAGTGGCCGACGCTATTTTGACGCACATTTAAGTCACAGCCAAAATAAATAAGTTATATCTAAGTTCAAAACCCAGGCTGGCAACGCCAACCGATATTTAGCCAAGACACTTTAAATACTAAAAAAGCAAAGGAGTTAAGTAACCAGTAGTATGAAAATACTAGGAATCCCGAAAGTGGGAAAAGGGAGGAAAATAGAAGGCGGTCACACAGGAATGATGGAGATCGCGGAACAAATAAGACACTACTTAGCGAGGCTTCAAAAACCACATGTGCTTCTCGAGTTTTTCGCAGGTTGAGGATCTCGTACTTCCAATTCCATTTGTTATGACAAGTTCTCGCGGTGTTTCGCGGGTGATTTTTAAAAATAGGAAAATTATCGTAGTGACCAGCAAAGATATATTACTAAATTTGAAACCACTATTTTTTGTGTTTTCTAAATATATTTGTGTTCCACTTTCAAATTATCCGTTCGCCTGTGGAGCGGAACTCTCCAGCCCGGTGTTTCGGTCATTTACAAATTTCCCCGGCCGAGAAAGCATCCTTACGCAATACATCCCTATTCCAACAAACTAGCTAGACCCTTTTTATAGCTAAACCATTTTTATACCTAATTTTTATTTTAATATCTAGCGAAACGTCGCTTTGGGTATTTCTCTTAATAAATTAAACTTCAATGTAAATTCAATTACGTTTTATTCTACTAATGTGTCGCGAAGGGTTATTCGGGTTTTGTTTCCTGCTTCTAAAACTGTGACGCAGGGAACACTTTGGGCATTATGCTATTATCTTTTACCTACTTCTAAGGGTAATTTCTTTTCGAATCTGTAGTGGACTTTTGAGGTTGTATTCGTTTATATATTTTTGTTTTTGGCCAAGCGCCACTACAACCTTCAAACACATCATGCAATATATCCAAGCTAAAGTTTGAAAAGGAAGAAAAGTTTTCTAACTTGTTGAAAATACTATCGGTTTTAATTCCAGTTAAGGATAAGTCATTTATTGGGAGGTCTATTTGCTAATTGTATTCATTTTTTAAATTTTTTATGTCTTCAATATATGACGTGCCTGACATTTTTTTTTTTTGCTAATTTTGCATAACCTACAAAAAAACGTCAATGAGAACGACAATGTAAATCCCAGAATGCTATTCAATCCCAGATCGTCTTCGTTTCTTTCACCGTTAACTACCACTCCAGCCGTTTCAAGCCGTATTAAAAATTCAACAAGCTTAAATAGGCATCTCGAAACAGGCCAGCTATAAATATGTTAGTATAATCCAAGTGTGAAATAGGCAATGAAACATAGAACCTCAAAAGTGGAGACCAGTGACGTTCTAATGGGTTATTTATTTCGAAATCATCGGCGTACAAAAAGTAAGAAATAAGAAGTTTTTTCGAACCGGTATTACTTAACCTCATTGAATCCGCTACTTCCTGGCTAGTCCTGGAACCCAAATCAGGATACAAAAAAGGCGCAAAGTCCGCCGCTAGTCAGATCAGTCGTTTTTCAATAATGCTTTATTCTTCTTCTTCTTGATTGATATTCTCTCGATACTATTCGCTGCTACTCGATTCTATTCGATCATCGATAACAGCATCTATATAGGCGCAAACAAATTACAATTGGAATGACTTCTCAATGTTACAAATTACATTTCAATGGTTTCAAAAGTGAACTAAACTAAATACTACAAGTTTCTTCTTCCATCCAAGCTTTCGGCGCCAACACTCATTTTCCTCCAAATATTTCCGTTGCAAAAATTTGTAATTGTATTTTGATTTTGTAAGCTAGTAAGATTTGAAAAAAAGCTGTCAAAAACATTAGGCAATTCAAAAAATGTTCTCAACTGGAATTCTAAAGGAAAAACAAGAGTGAAGGGAGTGAAAGGGAGATGGATATATAAAACTTTGATCAGGCATAACTTTTTAACGAATGGTCCGATTTGAAAAATTGTTTCTACATTTCGATAGGTATAACTAAACACAACAAAATTGCATTTATACTTTATTTATACTCCAAAATCTTTAAAAAAGTGGGCGCCAGACACATTTTAGTGTCGTCTGTGGGCGATTATGGGTGATTGTGGGCGTTAGAGGGGGCGTGGGGCTCGGCTGAAATAAACTTGCGCTGCGTAGGAAGCCCAAGAATATGTGTTGGTAGTCCCAACTTTCTTGCTTTTGTAGTTTCCGAGATCACAGCGTTTATACAGACAGACAGTCGGACATGGCTAGATCGACTCGGCTAATGATCCTGATCAAGAATATATATACTTTATAGGGTCGGAAAAGCTTCCTTCTACCTGTGCATACTTTTGCACGAATACAATATACCCTTTCACTCTACGAGTAATGCCTTTACGCCTTTACTTACTTTTTTACCAACACAGAGAAAAAAGCGCAACAAGGCCGATTAATCGAAGCGAAGATTCATCGAAGTCTTCGAAACAATAGTATGGCTGCGAATTCAATTTGTGAGTACTTATGGTATTTCTTATGGTATGAATGGCATTTCTTGTCGGTAACTATTGGGTTGGCAAGAAAGTCATGTCGTTTTTTTTCAATATTTTCAAAGATGATTTATTTATATCAGGACTTATAATTAATCAATTATGTATTGGCCGTTTTGTTCGACCACTAATGACCATCTCTCGGGCAGCTGCATAATTCCGCGCTCGAAGAACTTTTGGTCTTTTCCAGCAAAGAATCGAGACAAGTGGTTTTCGACAGCCTCATCTGAATCAAAGTTTTTACCATTCAAAGAGTTTTGAAGAGAGCGAAACAAATGGTAATCTGAAGGTGCTAAGTCCGGACTATAAGGTGGATGTGGTAGCACTTCCCAATTCAGCTCCGTTAATTTTTGCCGAGTGACCAAAGATGTGTGGGGCCTAGCGTTGTCATGGTGAAAGACTATACCCTTGCGATTAGCTAGTGCCGGCTCCTTTTCTTTAATTTTTTCCGCCAAATTGGATAGCTGGCGACAGTACACATCTGAATTGATGGTTTCATTCCGTCCCAGCAGCTCAAAGTGCACTACACCCTTCCAATTCCACCAAACAGACAGCATAACTTTCCTCTGATGGATATCGGCCTTTGATGTGGCTTGGGCTGGCTCATCTTTCTTGCTCCATGATCTTTTTCGTTGGACATTATTGTAAACAACCCACTTTTCGTCGCCAGTAATGATCCGCTTCAAAAAAGGATCGTTTTTAATCCGTTGCAGCAGAGAATAGCAGATATTGATACGCTTAGTTAGGTGAATTTCCTTTAAGTTATGCGGAACCCAAACATCGAGCTTGCTTACGTAGCCAAGTTTCTTCAAATGGTTTTCAACCGTTGTATGCGACACACTGAGCTTCTCTGACATCTCCCGCGTTGAATAACGCCGGTTTTCATCCAGCAAAGCCTGAATTTGTTCGTCAAAAACGGCCGATGGTCGACCAGAACGTGGGGCGTCTTTAACTCCAAAATCTCCAAGCCTGAATTTGGCAAACCAGCGCTGACATTGGCGATCACTCATGGCATCTTTACCATACACTTCGCACAATTTTTCGCGAGCTTCGACCGCTTTTTTTCCTTTTCGGAAGTAAAAAAGCAAAATATGCCGAAAATGCTCACTTTGATCCTCCATGTTTAATTTGCTATAGCTTCCACAAATGTTATCGAATAATTACCAAATTTTCATCGATAGTACCTAAGACAATAAGCTTTAAAACGATACTAAAAAGTGTGACCCTGGTGCTCGATTAGTCGTAAATAAATTAGATTAAAAACGATTACTAAAAAAAACGACATGACTTTCTTGCCAACCTAATACAAAGTAAAACATTTTGTGCTGTTTACTTTGAAAATGGTCAGTATGTCTAATTTAATTCAGTTTACTTAATTTTTTTGTAACTCGCATTTGTTTACTTTTTATCACAGCTCGTAAATA
Organism: Drosophila prostipennis; assembly: GCA_037075205.1. NCBI lineage: Eukaryota > Metazoa > Arthropoda > Insecta > Diptera > Drosophilidae > Drosophila > Drosophila prostipennis. Next base: position 60,644 of record JBAMCJ010003886.1, read on the forward strand.
ACTGAACGATTCGTTTTTTTAATGTAACTTTTCTAAAAATCAATATTTTTCAAAAGTGTAAACGCAGAAAGTTGCTTACATCTACTGAGCATATTTCTGTAAAATTTGGAGTCGAAATTCCAACGCAGCCAAATCCCACAGTGTTTGGCGTGAACCCTTCTTTTTTTGCACTTTCAAAAGTGGTAGGGTAATGTGGCGAACGATTTGTTCTTTAATGTAACTTCCCCAAAAATCAATATTTTTTAAAAGTGTAAAAGCAGAAAGTTGTTTACATCTATTGAGCATATTTCTGCAAAATTTGGTGTCGAAATTCCAACGCAGCCAAATCCCACAGCGCTTGGCGTAAACCATCCCTTTTACAAAAAAAAAAAATTTTTTTTTAATATAATTTACGTACAAGTTATTTTCGATATGGAAAAGAAAGAAGTAATAAGATAATGCCCAAACTTTCAAAAAAAAAGATTTGTCAAAATGCAATTTTTTTTTTAATTTAATTCAACTGACGTCACTACTAAAAAATATACAAAACAACAATAAAACTGCAGCAGTAAATGTTATCTGGTATTATTATATTTTTTTTACACATAATCAACGATAACAATTAAAATTTTTGAATAAAAAAAGTTCGTCACATTACCCTACAAAAAGTTCGTCACATTACCCTACCAGGTAGACTTGTAGCAAAAACGGGGTCACTCTCAAACGGCGCAAAAGAAAAAAACGCAAAGTACTAAAAACTGTTGATAAAGATCTTATGTATACGTGCATATATTTGTCTGATTTTATTTTCCACTCATCTTTGCTCTGGCACTGCTGAAACACAAGTAAACTGAATATGTTTGCTAGTTTGCGCACCACATTTTTAGCGAAAACAAGAGAGAACGCTATAGTCGGGTTGGTGTCCCGACTATCTAATACCCGTCACTCGGCTAAAGGGAGTGCGATGGAGATGAAGATATGAACTTTGATCAGCAATAACTTTTTAACGAATGGTCCGATTTAAAAAATTTCTTCTACATTTCGATAGGTATTGATAAACACAACAAAACTGCATTTTTACTTTTCCGAAATATTTAAATTTTTAAAATCGTGTATTAGCTATTGTGGGCCTTAGAGGGGGCGTGGCACCTTTTTGAAATAAACTTGCGCTGCGTAGGAGCTCCAAGAATCTTCATGCCAAATACCAATCCTCTAGCTTTTATAGTTTCCGAGATCTCAGCGTTCATACGGACATACGGACAGACGGACAGACAGACATGGCTAGATCGACTCGGCTAGTGATCCTGATCAAGAATATATATACTTTATGGGGTCGGAAACGCTTCCTTCTAGCTGTTACATACTTTTGCACGAATACAATATACCCTTTTACTCTACGAGTAACGGGTATAATTACCTCACGAACAAATTACGGGACTTCTTATTATTATTACTGTAAAAACATTGTCGATACGATAAGGGGAGACGACTACATTTATTTAGAATTTTTGTCGTGACGTCATATATGAGATTCGACGAGTTCGCCACATTACCCTACTCGCCACATTACCCTACTCTCCCCTACTTATTTACTGACATTGAGAGACATTGTCAGAACGAAGCAGGTTAATTTCTGTCCTCTGTTTTTTCTGTCTTCGCTTAACAGAAAACTGTTTGTTTTGTTTCAAATGTGTTTCTGTTTTCCAAAGACAGTTATTCTGGAACCCGAACAATAACTGTCTTTTGTTTTTATTTGTGAACATTTACGAACTCTAGTGAAGGGAAGGTTGTTATCCCAGAATATCGATGCTGCCACAAGATTGGACAAAGCCATTTGTTTGTAAATTTGCAACATATTCCTTTAACGCTGTAAAATTCCTAGATTGTTGTTAAAACATTAGGAATGGTACTGCTTTTAAACTTGCATACCGGCCAGTACATAAAAGAAAAGATCTTAGAAATGTTGTAGAATGGAATTTTTAAATTTGTTCTTTGTGCCCACCGAGGTCTCTACCAATATCTTTTAAATATCGAAAACTTGAAATGCAAAAGCATTGAACAAATGTTAACCCAAATTGCGAAGTCAGAGATTTTTATTGGCGGTTCCATATAACGTCTCCAACACTGAGATGGGATCTGCTTTTTTAGGCTTTTAGGAAGCAATTTAGAGTTACCCGTACTGATGTTAACATTATGGAAGCTATTCGTGATCGCAAGCAAAAAAAGAAGGAGAATTTCGACAGCTTTTACGACGCGATTATGCAGATGATGCCTGGATTGGAGGTGCCTTTGGAGGAATGTACAGTGGTCGATATTCTGAATAGAAATTTGAGACCAGAAAAAAGGCACGGCTTGCTAAATAAACCTTTAATTCTGTTGATCGCTTAAGGGAAATTTGTCGTCGCCGCGAGAGTTTCCTAGACGATTTTAGGAAACATCAAGGAGACAGGTGGCGGAGCTGGTGGAAGAAGAGGATCTCGATGGGCGTGTTATGTTTTCAGATGATGATGAATTCGAGGAAGTGGGCGCCCTGGCTTTAATTTGCTGGAATTGTCACAAAGAGGGCCATCGCCATCGTTGGGGTTGTGGGGCTTAGCCAGTAGAATCGTCATCTCAATTCTCAAAGAAAATAGCACAAATATGCCAGATGAGGAAGGAATTCATCCGAATTTTCGGCCTCAACTTGCTAAGCATGCAAAACGTATGCGATCTTAATGGAAATCGATAAGAACAGTAAATACAATTCGGTTTAAAAGAAATGAAAAGAGACCCTATGCTGAGGTTTGACTTTTAGGTAGGATAGTTATAGGACTTTTTGATACAGGGGCTGCAAATAGTGTTATAGTGTTAAACCAGTCGCTAGAAGTCGTTGGACGTTTTCGTACTCAAATCCATCGCTGAGCCAAGATCTCTACTTAGGGATTGACTTTTGGTCCAGGTTTGCTCTGCTAAATTGCGTCAGATTCACACGATCTGACAAGCAGAATTCGGTTTTGGAAAAAGTAGTTGCTAAGTTTCCCTCATTTGCTGTATCAGGGCTAGGAAAAACAGCGCTAATCTCTCATTCAACAGCGGCATTTCCCGGTGTCCCCAGCTATTTAAAAAGTGCAGTATGCTGAGATAGAGCGAATGCTTAAATTCGGAGTCATCGGAGAATTGAATAGTCCTTGGTCGTCTCCTGGGGTGTTAGAGCAGAAAAGTTAACGTAGCTACTAGAAAAGATGCTATCCACTTCCGCAGATTGACGCTGTATATTTCAAGTTAAGATTTAAAAGATGCTTATTGGCAGATTCCTTTGGAGCCAAGTTCTCGCGAAAAGACTGCTTTCACCATTCCATATGAAGGTTTTAATGTTGGCAAAAGCAAATTTTGCATGAAATCAGTAAAGTACTTGGGCCATATTGATGGAGAAGGTGTTATTCGCACAGACTTCGGCTATGAAGGATTTTCCTTTGCCAAATCATTAGAAGCACTTCGAAATTTTCTTGGCATGGTGGGATGGTAGATAAAGTTTTTAGTTGCAGCTCCACTCACAGATCTTCTAAAGCCAAAGAAAAAGTTTGTGATGATGATAATGTCCCAAACAGATGTGCATTGTCGTCTAGCGCGGTGGTCACTAATCAAAATTTTAGCTGCTTAGTATTATTATGGCATTAATCTTTTGATCCTTCGTATGGCAGCTATATAATATAACCGTCCGATTTTTGTTTAATTCGAAATTTTGAAATGTTAAAGAAAAGCTATATCCCAGAGAACAAGAGTATGTAATAAAAATCAACAAAGATATGATTTTCTTGTTATTAATTTCCATTTAATTTTCCGTCCGTTCCTGAGGCAGTGATTCGATTTTTATACCCGTTACTCGTAGAGTAAAAGGGTATATTGTATTCGTGCAAAAGTATGTAACAGCTAGAAGGAAGCGTTTCCGACCCCATAAAGTATATATATTCTTGATCAGGATCACTAGACGAGTCGATATAGCCATGTCCGTCTGTCTGTCCGTATGAACGCTGAGATCTCGGAAACTATTAAAGCTAGGAGATTGGCATTTTGCATGCAGATTCTAGGAGCTCCTACGCAGCGCAAGTTTGTTTCAAAATGGTGCCATGCCTCCTCTAACGCCCACAATAGCTTATACACGGTTTTAAAAATTTAAATATCTCGGAAAAGTAAAAATGCAGTTTTGTTGTGTTTATCAATACCTATCGAAATGTAGAAGAAATTTTTCAAATCGGACCATTCGTTTAAAACTTATGCCTGATCAAAGCTTTTATCTCCCTCGCACTCCCTTTAGCTGAGTCACGTTTATTAGATAGTCGGGACACCAACCCGACTACAGCGTTCGCACTCCCTTTAGCTGAGTTACGGGTATTACATAGTCGGGACACCAACCCGACTATAGCGTTCTCTCTTGTTTTTTAATTTAATTTAATTTAATTAATTCAGAAATATTAAATAAATAAATAATATTAAATAATATTTTTAAAACTACCGAAGCTAGAATTTGTATACCCTTGCCCATAATACCCTCTATTATGATTTCAGTCAGAAGTTTGCAACTCAGTAAAGGAGACGTTTCCGACCCTATAAAGTATATATATTCTTGATCAACATCACTAGACGAGTCGATCTAGCCATGTCCGTCTGTCTGTCCGTTTCTACGCAAACTAGTCTCTCAGTTTTAAAGCTATCGGGCTAAAATAGCTCCCATAGGAATAATCGGGGAAAAACATGTAAAAAATTATATCTTGGGTTTTGTTGAACATATCCTACTTTTGAAAATACTATTTATTATCTAATTCTGAATTTCGAATAAAATTTTATCAAAATTGGACGACTATATCATATAGCTGCCATAGGAACGATCGGAAAACTAATGGGAATATAATAGGAAATAAATTATTGCCTCGTTGGTTTTTATTGTATTCTCTTCTACTCTGGGATATGACTCTTTTTAAATGTTTTCGAATTTCGATTTTAATTTTATCAATATCGAACTACTATATCATATAGCTGCCATAAGAACGATCGGAAAATTAGTGATTATTAGGAATTATCTGCAAGACTATATAAGGCTTCCTTTCTTGTTATACCCGTTACTCGTAGAGTAAAAGGGTATATTGGATTCGTGGAAAAGTATGTAACAGCTAGAAGGAAGCATTTCCGACCCTATGAAGTATATATATTCATGATCAGGGTCACTAGCCGAGCCGATATAGCCATGTTCGTCTGTCCGTCCGTATGAAAGCTAAGATCTCGGAAACTATAAGAGCTAGAGGATTGGTATTTTGCATGCAGATTCTTGGAGTTCCTACACAGCGCAAGTTTGTTTCAAGAAGGTGCCACGCCCCCCTAACGCCCACCATCGCTATAACGATTTTACAAAATTTAAATATTTTGGATATTTTTTTATTGTGTTTATCAATACCTATCGAAATGTAGAAAAAATTTAAAATCGGACTATTCGTTAAAAAGTTATGCAGTTTTATATCTCCCTCGCACTCCCTTTAGCTGAGTAACGGGTATCTGATAGTCGGGGCACCCGACTATAGCGTTCTCTCTTGTTTTTCGTTATTTTTTCCGATTTTTCCTATAGGAGCTATAATATATAGTTATATTAATAGAAAGAAGACATTTTGGGAAAGTTTCATCCCGATAACTTAAAAACGGAGAGACTAGTTTGCGTAGGAAGACGCAGCACAATGTTCTCTAGGTTAAAAAAATAACCAAAAGTTTACATTTAATGAGTGTTGTATTAAAAATATACTTGGGGTAGTATGAAAGTGTAAGTATTAAATCAACACTAATTAGTTTAAACTGTATACTTTGTAGTGTAAGTGGTATGCAAATGCATACTACTAATAATTATTTTTTTAAAATTAAATTAGGACTCGAAAAGGAGGTGGCGCAGGTCCTCGTGGAGGTTCGCGATGTTAAGGAAGGACTGGCGACTCTTACTGATGCCGTCGGGTCGATCTGCGCGCTTCTTAAGCAGTCAAGAAAGGAGGAAATTCATATCAATTTACAAATGAAGGAATTGGAAGAGGACTTGGCTTCCCTTGAGCGCCTTATAAGCGACAGCAAGTCGGATAAATATGTAAGTTTTCCATTCTAAATTCTCTGAATGTTGCATTAAAGATATTTTTAAAGATATTTTCTTATATTTTATTGTTTATTATTTCATATGTTCTATTTATTTATAAATATTTTTAAATATTTTTAGGTCAAGGTGATGGTCGACTTGCTGAAGCAAGAGAACCGGAGTAAGAGTATTCGTAATATAATTTCAGATGAAATTATATTAACCTACAATATGGAGGGAATACAAAATAAAAAGAGATTAAGGGCGTTTCCACATTTTGTTTCGTGTTTCCTTGGTAAGTTTTTATCAGGAACCGAAATTAATTATTATTTGTGAGGTTCATTTTTAAAAACCTTAATAATGATTACTTTCTGTCTTTCGTTTTATATATTCCTATAATAATGAATCTTTTTTATTTCAGATGCCATTGATCAGGTGGAGCCAGGCGAGCCGCCAGAAAAAACTTTGCAAAAGGCGCTGCGATGTGTCATAAACCTCCACAGCTCCAAAAAGAAAAGAAAGCTTGGTGAAATAAGCTTTGGAAATAACATTTAATTTAATATGAAAATAAATGAAATAAATATAATAAAGTGATGGCAGTAAATAGGTGATGAAACTGGGCAGTAAATAGGTGATGAAAGTAGGCAAAGATTAGGTGATGAAAGTAGGCAGTGATTTGGTGATGAAAGTAGGCAGTGATTAGGTAATGAAAGTAGCCAGTGATTAGGTGATGAAAGTAGGCAGTGAATAGGTGATGAAAATTTCTCTCTTTACTGATGATTTTGGGTGATATTTAGGCGGTACAGTAGCACCGAAAAGGCGCCGAATTTAGTGATGAATTAGGCGATAAAAAATTGGTGATGAACATGTGCTAAAAAGCGCCAGTTTCTGGCAGTGATGAGCCCCTAGGACATGACCATGTTAAAATCATCGCTATTTTTCATACAAATTCACTAGTGATTGAGCGCTTGGTGCTCAATTTTTAGCAGTGATTCACTGCCAAAAAGGCGCTGAATGGAACTGCAGGGTGTACATGCATATGTATGTATGTGTTGCGCAAATTACTTGTTTTCATAGAAACAAGGGGTGAGTATCGGAAAAGTGCGCAGTGTTAATCTAAACTTAGAAGCATGGTGCCTGTATGTATGTATCTACATACAAATGGACCAGTTGACCCAGTTCCTCAAAGAAAATAACTTGGACCCATGTTGCATAATAAACTTGATAGGTAAGTTATTCGTAATATAAATCGTACATTTTATGTTTAAGAATTTATAAAATAATTTTTAGACTGGGGCTATCGGTACTCCATAACCCAATCGGACCAGAAGTTCTGCCGAAAGGCAACCATCGAAGACAGCGTAAGCAGCGCGGTATTGCATGTCACCGAAATCAATGAATCCCAATGAATACCCAAACGAATCCAATCAAGTGTGGTCTTTTTTACAATACTTTTTCTATAATGTGAAAACTGAATTTGATATTACATATCCGTGCGTATCCAACGTCATGGAAGACTTTAAATATACTGTTCTTAGTTAAGTCTAATATTTTTAACTTATATATAAAGTTTTTTTATAATAATAATATCTAACATCAAAACAATATGCGTTGCTTTAAGTGTTTTAAAGCAACGCATATTAACATATAAAAATGATTTTTGTTTAACAACTGTTAGAAATAGCCACGTGGTATAGTGGATTATCCCAAGCAAAGAATTACGCAGCGGCTTTGTAGTTAATGGTTTAATCGTTATAATAGAACTGAACTCGTGATTGTACGAGTATACACACTTAAGAACAAGAGTAGGCAGCGAGAGGGAAAACATATGTTTAAAGCTCGCTGCTCGATATACATACATACATTCTTGTTACATATAAAGATATTGTTACCGAACAGATTATGTTATGCTTACTGTTAAATATAATTTCAACAACAACAAAGCAAAACGGGGAGGGTATGAAGTTTCATAAAATAAGATACATTTTAATTAATAACAACGAAGAAATATTTATTTTAAGTGATCAATATGATCTTTTAGATTGTGGGCGTTAGAGGGGGCGTGGCACCCCTTTGAAACAAACTTGCGCTGCGTAGGAACTCCTAGAATCTGCATGCAAAATGCCAATCTTCTAGCTTTTATAGATCTCAGCGTTCATACGGCCGGACAGACAGACAGACGGACATAGCTATATCGACTCGGCTAGTGACGAGTATACCACATAGCATAGCGTTTATACTAAATAGTATACAAAATAAACTAGCAGCCTAAAGTTCAGTACACTGAGTGAGTATACTCGTTAGTTTAAACTTGACAATTTCGAAAGTTTCATTTTAATACTTTCGAAGTTATTAGGTTAATACTCAGAGTATCGAGAAATTTTTGACGCTCAATAGTTTAGTTTTAATGTACAAATATGTTCCATGGTCATTTTTTTTGGGTGCAGATACCCGTTACTCAGCTAAAGAGAGTGCGAGGGAGATATAAAACTGCATAACTTTTTAACGAATGGTCCGATTTGAAAAATTTCTTCTACATTTCGATAGGTATTGATAAACACAATAAAACTGCATTTTACTTTTCCAAAATATTTAAATTTTGTAAAATCGTTATAAGCGATGGTGGGCGTTAGGGGCGTGGCACCTTCTTGAAACAAACTTGCGCTGCGTAGGAACTCCAAGAATCTGCATGCAAAATACCAATCCTCTAGCTCCTATAGTTTCCGAGATCTTAGCTTTCATACGGACGGACAGACGAACATGGCTATATCGGCTCGGCTAGTGACCCTGATCAAGAATGTATATACTTCATAGGGTCGGAAATGCTTCCTTCTAGCTGTTACATACTTTTGCACGAATCCACTTTTCCACGAATACTTTAAGCAATACAAAAATTTAAAAGTTGGCTTTCTATTGAACGATTTTTTTAAATATAGGGCGTTCACAATTCTCGTTTGGCAAACATACAAATTTAACACTTTTGCAACGCAATTGAACACCCTAATTGTATTGTACATGTATTGATAGCAAAACATCAAAAAACTTAAAAAAATACTTAAAAAACTTGAAAAATTAAACTTAAGCGTTTGGGCCATAGAATAACTAATGATCCAAAAATCATCTTGATCGCAGCAGCGGTTTAGATTTTGAAAATTGAAAAGATAACTTTAAATGAAATGAAATGAAATTTCGAAATCGGACAAATCGGACCTTGTGAAGCCAGGATGCTCTGGTGTGGAACCTGAACATTTCGAACAGAAAAAGTGTTAGCGCTTTTTAATTTTATTCGACGCGTTAATATTGTAATGGTTTGAAATTAGTGTATTTTGTAAACGACGCTGCGGTAATTTTCTTACGAAAATTTTAATATTTGCGTTATTTTGGGCTTATTTGAAAAGTAAGTATATTTAAATTGTGTCTTAGTGCTTAACTAATGAGTAAATTCTTCCCTTTTACCGACACCAGCTTGAAATCCGCTCCAGATGCCAGGAAACCAAGGATCTTGCAATTGGCTTGCATTTTTTCTGACCGTGGCCAGCGCAATGTTTACTTCAATATTAGCGTCCTCGACCAAGCTTCGGTATTCATCGCCACTCTGGAGATGATCAGCGACATAAGCGGTACTTATTGTGTACATGTATTGTATTTATGTATGTTTGTTAAATTAAAAATTACCTTCAGTAATTATATATAAAAAGTAAAACAACAATATTTTTGAATTTTTTCTTTTTAATACGGGGTATAATACTTATACTGGCATTGCTAAAATAGTATGAAATACTTTCATTTTAATACTTTCGAAGTTATCAGGTTAATACACGGAGTATCGAGAAAAAGTTTAGTATTAATGTACAAATAGTTTAGTTTCTATGATCATTTTTTTTTTTGGGTGTGGGTAATCCCAACATTCTAGCTTTTGTAGTTTCCGAGATCTCAGCGTTCAAACGGACAGACAGACAGACGGACATGGCTAGATCGACTCGGCTAGTGACCCTGATCAAGAATATATATACTTTATAGGGTCGGAAAAGCTTCCTTTTACCTGTTACATACTTTTGCACGAATACAATATACCCTTTTACTCTTCGAGTATAAATATGGGTTCATTTTGCTTCACCGGCCTCCTTAGCTTAAGATTTTTAATTTTATTTTTTCCACTTTCACAGTAACTATCCTATCGACTTTTTAAAGTTCTTATTTTCTATTTGCGGCTAATGTATATAGTAGTCCCCTGTGTCTCTATGCGATTCGTCATTACGTGTAAAGTGCTAATTTAATTTTCAGGTTCAGATCAACTAATTGCCTTACTGCTACATGTTTTGCTTCAGATCTACAATAATGTGCGAAATTTGTTGTCCCAAAATTCAAACTTAACAGTCGTCAACAACAGACTTGCCCATAACAGAACGAAGAGTGCTGTTAGCCCTAACAGCGATAGTCCCCTTGAGCCATGATCTGGCTACGCTGACAATTGACATATGTCAAAAGTCGATCTGGCAACATTGATTAGGGCAATCCTGATAGGTCCTGAGATTTTGGCAGGGGGGTGCATCTACTTTATTTGTTTTGCATTTTTCCACTAAAAGTTATCTTTCATCTTTAGATCTCGCTGTTCAAGTTTATTCATTTGAGTAGTACAGGGCTTGGTTTCCCAAATGCATTTCGAAGTAGTAGTATGATTCTAATGACGCCTCTCTGCTGACCCTCCATCTTTTCCAAAATCTCTTCTTTGTTGTATCTGCCTTCCCTATACATTTTATTGTATACATTTATAAGGGTTTCACACAATCTATCCACCTTTTTTCCTCTCCTTGCATTAATTTTTTCTTTTCGTTTTTCCTCGTATATCCTATTTTCCTCCATTTCCATTTCTCTCTCTGTTTGGGAGATAGGGTTAGTTTCTTATGAAGCATAACTCCTAAAAATAGCTGTCTGTTGAGTTTAGCGGCTCTAGTTCCATCAACCATTGGGGGTGTGTGTGTGTTTTCCTGCTTTCCCTTTAGTGAGAACAAGAACAATATCCCATTTCTTAGCCCAGTTGCAATATAAATTTACGAACCTTTGATTTTGATCAACAGCCGCCTTAGCGGTTCTGGCTTTGCTGAGGAAGACTGTATCGTCCGCATAAGTAGCTAATATCGAACTCTTTGAGTTATATTCAGGCCATGAGACTTCAGGAACATATTCAGTGAGGGTGAAATGGGCATATCCGTAGAATATATTGAGTAAAGTAGGGACCCAAGTTGCTTCCCTGCGGGACACCAGCGCCGACTTTTCCGCTGACTTTTCCGCCGACTTTTCCGCCGTCTTTTCCGCCGACTTTTCCGCCGACTTTTCCGCCGACTTATCCGCCGACTTATCCGCCGACTTTTCCGCCGACTTTTCCGCCGACTTTTCCGCCGACTTTTCCGCCGACTTTTCCGCCGACTTTTCCGCCGTCTTTTCCGCCGACTTTTCCGCCGACTTTTCCGCCGACTTATCCGCCGACTTATCCGCCGACTTATCCGCCGACTTTTCCGCCGACTTTTCCGTTTTATTATAACTGTGAATGTCCTGTTTCGGAGGTTACTTTCAATGATTCTGAATAGACTTATAGGAAGCTAATTTTAAATTAAGCCCGTCGTGCCAAACTCGTCAAACGCCTCCGTGATGTCCACAAGAGAATGGCCGTAATCAGTAATCGGTAATCAGTGATCAAGTGTGTTCTGCTGAACGCTCATGATACATTACGATGCTATAAAAGTAATCGGCTTGATGTTATCGGTATCGATGTACCCCGCCAAAAACAGCTATTCTTTTGCTTTGCTGAAATGGAGTGTACGTATATTTTCTTTAATAAAGAATATCTAATTAGCCTTTTAATATTACACAGCGAAAATCAAAATCTGGACTACTGGGGTCACGGAGCTTCTTTTAGCTTTGTATTTCGAAAAAAATAGGACTTTAGGAACCCCAAAATTAAAAATAAAAATGACTGGCGCGACATATAAAATGCAATGGAGGGCCACTGAATAACTGACCTGGACCCAGAGAAGCTGGACAGAAAGTGTAGGATCTTAAAGAAGAAAGGACTTTTTAAACAAAATTAATAAGTAAAAATAAAAACATAGTTATAGTTATAGCAAAATGAAGAAGTAAAAATAAATACTTAGTTATAGTTATAAAATATCTCATTAAATGAAAATAAAATATACTTTATACCGTGTTTTTATTAAAAAAAGCTCATTGTAACATATTTTTAATAGTCAGGGTATTCCCTAAACTGTTGAATTGCTGAATTGTTGAAAATTCAACAGAAAATTTCAACAATTAAGGGAACGGCTGCAAATGGTTCCTGTTCTATCAGCTGTTTGCCAGATTGTCAACAGCCAGGCAGTGTTTACCAAAGATAATGTTTAAAATTAAGGAAAATGCTGAGAATAAGCCAACAAAAAATAAACTATTGGAACTGGCAGCATCCTATCAGATATCCTTTATTTTGATATTTTATACGATTGCAACGGAACGGAAGATGGTTACTTGCTGTTTTATTAAATTAATTAAATGTATTTTGTTTTTAGACGAATCTCTTTCCGAACAGAAAAGTTTAATAGAAACACTAGTGCTCTATTTATGCTCTGCTTTATTAAAAAAAGCTCATTGTAACATATTTTTAATAGTCAGGGTATTCCCTAAACTGTTGAATTGCTGAATTGTTGAAAATTCAACAGAAAATTTCAACAATTAAGGGAACGGCTCCAAATGGTTCCTGTTCCATCAGCTGTTTGCCAGATTGTCAACAGCCAGGCAGTGTTTACCAAAGATAATGTTTAAAATTAAGGAAAATGCTGAGAATAAGCCAACAAAAAATAAACTATTGGAACTGGTAATAGGCAGCATCCTATCAGATATCCTTTATTTTGATATTTTATACGATTGCAACGGAACGGAAGATGGTTACTTGCTGTTTTATTAAATTAATTAAATGTATTTTGTTTTTAGACGAATCTCTTTCCGAACAGAAAAGTTTAATAGAAACACTAGTGCTCTATTTATGCTCTGCTGAAGGGTTTCGATATGGTGTTCCAAATATGCCACATTCAGTACCCAAAAACAACATACAGGGGTGGTCAAAAGTATTTTCACAAATTTTAATTTTAAATGTACTCATATTTGGAACTAATAATATAAACTTTTGGCACCTATAGAAAGAGCACTTCAATTTCGTTTAAATGACACAAAAATGTTCTTAACCCATTAAGACCCCTTTGAAAAGTGAGCAAATTTTGTTAAAGTCAAATTTTCAACTTTTTTCCTGGGGCTTAAAACAAAAATGTTTAGATGCAAAGTTGTTCCCCAATCAAAATTAATAATAACTGCAAAAAAACAATTTCTAAATATTTTTCCTTGTATTTTTTATGATTTTCATGTGTAAATATACTTTTTGTTGATGTTACACATTTTGTTTTTTAATTAATGCTCTTTCTATAATGGATCTTATAGATTAAAATCTTACGTAATATAGAGTTTGCGATGTACTTAAATGTCCATTATCTTTGTAAGGTGTCAACAAAAATTTACTTAATGGGTAAGCAGAGTCGCCTAATAAATGTATGTCCTCAGAAATGCGCATCAAGTTAGCAAAACAACTTTGGAAATTGCAATTTTTTTCCTATTGACAATTTGCCGTTATTAAGGGCTTGTACTCAACCTAACAAAAACTGGCCAAAAAAACAATACTATTTTCAGTCAATTATTTCTTGATGGTCCAGTGTTTATTAATTTGGTAATATCTGTGCGTTATTTTTCGGTCAGACTGGCTCAAAAACATAAGCAAACGTAAAATTCAAATTTTTAACTTGTATTTTACAAGCGAAATCAACCGTATAATCTATTGTAACAGTACTCGATTGTCATTGCAATTAGTCTTCTGCCTTTGAGAGTGTATTTAAGCGATTTTCGTTAAGGATTTAACTAGGTTGTTATCGGAATAAATCGATAGCTCAAGAAATTAATTATTTTTTGAGCAGTATTTTAGTATTTTTTTTTTTTGTGAGCATGAGTACTTCGACCAAAAATTTGCCACCAAAAATTTTGTGACGTTTTCTATATATGAAGTTTTTGGTTTTGGACGACTTTTTGTTGGGTTGAGTACTAGCCCTTAAACGGTTGGGTCAAAATCTTTGGAACAATGTGGCAACGCCAAAGGTTAGGTCAAATTGTTGGAACAATCTGGCAGCGCCAAAAATATTTCATGCTAATTGATCGCAGGTCAGAGCTTTAACGGAATTATTTCTGCGTTTAGTGACAAAGTGCAACAGAGACACACTCCAACATACAAGTGTTACAATATGCCTAAAGGACGTCCACCTGCAGTTGGCACGGACCTGCTAGTAGGCACTGTTCTCAACTATAAGGAGAGAATTTTCAGTGCTGCAAGCGTTGTTCCGGAAAGCAACGCAGTGTGGATGGAAATTTGCGAGAAACTTGGGAAAAAATTCGGCCAGCCAAACTCTACTCCTACGTGGTAAGCAATCGCTTTGGTCTGAAAAATCTCCTAACTGGAACATTTACAGTTCCAAGAAAACGGTTGCAAAGCGATTCAAGTAATTCGACGCACGAATCCGACGAGTCCGCCACAGCCGAACAAGCGGAAAACCAAATGTTTCAATTTGTCCTTACATTCACAAAATCGGAGTTTACACAATTGATTGTTCAAAGTTCTCGCACATATAAAGACAAAAAAGGTGTAATGCGCCAGAGTTATAAACGTTCTCCAACCTCGAAAATGGACCGTAATCTTTTCTGTTTTCTGGACTGCAAGCGGCTACAGCAGGCGAGGAGGCTAGCGCAGCTAATATCGGCCAGACCAGCGGGTACCGTAGTGCGGGTACGGACAGCGCCAACTCGCCTCAAACCACCGATGTGCCGACTAGCGGGGCACGACAACCGAGGCACGATCACGAAGGATGACCTACCGGCACCCCGACCACCGGCGCAACGCTCAACACACAGGTGGAAAACAAAGAGTGGCAAACACCCCGAGAAGACTTCCTGGAGCAGAAGTCGGCGGACACCAACTGGTGCCAGGAATGGGAAAAGTGCGGACGCCGTCGCCGGATAGGGACATCCTGGAGTTACACCCCGATCCGGCTACAGACAACCAGCCAAGTACGGAGGTACTCCACGGCCCACCGCTTCCAGCAGCAGCACAACAGCAGGAACAGCCGGACGTGTTCACCAATGAGATGGGGTGGACAGTACCGGCTGATGCAACGATGTCGGCCAGGGCAGTGGACGAAATAAAGGAACGCTGGGGGCACCAACGAAAGGGGCAGCAGCAGACCATCCTAGTAAAGGATGAAGAGAGGACGTGGAAGGTCATTTTCGGCAGGGGGTCGAAGATCACGATTCGGCACTTGGGGCCTTCGCAAGAGGGGGGGAGGTGTGACGCTCCAGAGCGCACAATATAATTAAACATAACAACAGGCGGGCGCGCCAATAGAAATAGCTCGGCACACTGCTACACGATCCCCTGGTCACACTGATCCATGATCAGCTGGTCACACGCGCTAAGACGTATGACCCGGGATTTTGCCGTGGTGCGGGCACACTAATTAACGCCAACGGGTATAAAAAGGGCGCCGGTTGCCCAGTTCAAGTGACTCTGCAATTGACAGCGAGTTACTTGTGGAGTCTTTTTTAAGGATGGGATCTAGTACCCCGTCCAATACATTGTAGTTAGCGAACCCCCCTCCCCCTCCTCTACCCACTGTCCGAAAGACCGGCCGTCATCATTGCCAGCCGATCTTTGGGGTTCCACCACCCACCCACCACTACCCGACTTCGAGCGACGAAGCCGTCATCAGTGGCAGCGAACTTTAAGGGGGGTACGGTCTTTGGCACCAAAAAATCGACTAACTTCGCGATTTTTTCTATAAACTGGTGGAATGGATTTAATTCAAACCTTTTGATTAAGTGTAATTTAAATAACATCCACTAATTTTTATAGCCGATACTATCGGCTAATATATCGGTGGCAAAGCGATTGCAGGAACACTCGGTGACCACTGTATCTCCTCCAAAAATTATAGGATTTCCATTCTGCTTTTACATTTCGCTTAAGAATAAAAAAAAAACCCGACCCCTGGGAAGCGCGATTTTTAATTTTTTTTTTTATACCCTTGCAGAGGGTATTATGATTTCAGTCAGAAGTTTGCAACGCAGTGAAGGAGACGTTTCCGACCCTATAAAGTATATATATTCTTGATCAGCATGACTAGACGAGTCGATCTAGCCATGTCCGTCTGTCCGTCTGTCCGTCCGTCTGTCCGTCCGTCTGTTTCTACGCGAACTAGTCTCTCAGTTTTAAAGCTATCGGGCTAAAACTTTCCCAAAAGTCTTATATCTATTGCAGGTAGTATATAAGTCGGAACGAGCCGGATAGGACAACTATATCATATAGCTCCCATAGGAATCATCGGGGAACAAAATGTAAAAAAAATTATATCTTGGGTGTTTTTGAACCTATAACCTCCTACTTTTGGAAATGCCATTTTTTATCTAATTCTGAGTTTCGAATAAATTTTTTTTCAAAATCGGACGACTATATCATATAGCTGCCATAGGAACGATCGGAAAATTAATGGGAATATAATAGGAAATAAATTATTGCTTCGTTGGTTTTTATCGTATTCTCTTCTACTCTGTGATATGACTTTTTTTAAATGTTTTCGAATTTCGATTTTAATTTTATCAATATCGAACTACTATATCATATAGCTGCCATAGGAACGATCGGAAAATTAGTGATTAATAGGAATTATCTGCAAGGGTATATAAGCTTCGGCTGGCCGAAGCTAACTTCCTTTCTTGTTTTAATTTGTTTTTGATCTTCCAAAGTCAAAAATGCGTTTTTTTTCAGAAAAATATGCAAAAAATTTGGAAAAGATCGGTTGAGCCATTTAGAAATGCCGATGGTCACGGACTTTCATAACGTGGTTTTGAGAAAATTAATGAAAAATATCTACTGCACCAGGAAGGTGGGTGCCGTAGTCGTGGTATAAGTTCCAAAATAGTTCGAATTTCTTCGTGAAACTTTCATGACACATTCTACCAATTTAAATAAAAAATAAAGGATTTTTTTTTTGCAAGACCCTACCCCCCCTTAAGCTCGAGCCATCCATCTGTTCACCGAGTCGCCCACCCGCTCGGGTTTCTTTAAGTAAATAAACGCAACCCCCTTCAATTTCACAGAACCCCGCTCGTGTCATACTTTGGGAACCGGGTTAAACTCTTACAGCAACCACGCCTGACATAAATAAATGTTGGAACGAACTTCTGACACCGTTTAACTATCTCAGCA
This sequence comes from Drosophila prostipennis, assembly GCA_037075205.1. Lineage (NCBI taxonomy): Eukaryota > Metazoa > Arthropoda > Insecta > Diptera > Drosophilidae > Drosophila > Drosophila prostipennis. The sequence continues at coordinate 78,049 of JBAMCJ010003886.1, forward strand.
CAGCAGGAAAACAAACTATATTTTAATATTTTTAGGTCATATTGTGCTAATAGGTGTTGATATTGACCATTCTTTGGGAATTTCAGCCATACCCGAATTTTTTGAGAGCCCCAAGGACGGAGACCGGTATGGGTTAATCGGATTTATAGATTTCGATGGTCCTTCAGTTAAGACCAGAATGCAAAATTTTGTTGCGCACTACAAAGCATTTTCCCAAAGGAGCACAAACTGGACGGTCTATGACGATCTTCTAAAAAACCGTATACGGCAGACCAAAATGAAAAGGCCAAATCGGAACTTTTAGTATATACAAAAATGTAAAATTTAAGCATTTGAAAAATATATACCCCTATAAATCCTGAAATGTTTTCAGTGGTTTCTTAAGTGTTAAACGACTTCAACGCCAGCGATTTCTGTACCAGCCTGAATAACTTTGTATATTCCTTATTCTTAGCTTAAAAGGGTACATATGTATATACATTGCATTTGTGGAAAGTATGTAGGTAATAGATATATGTTGATTTGGGCTTCATTTCTGTACACAGAAATGGTTATGAAACTTAAGTTTAATGCATTGCAGATCTAATGATAGACGCTATTTATACTCAAGGATAAATGTTAAAATGTTAAAAAATGTTAAAACAAGAGCGACTAAATTTTTTCTTTCACGAATAATTTACGGATAAATAACGTCCAAATCCCATTTAAAAACGTTTTTGAAAAGCTAACAATTAAGAAGTTGTAATGTTAACTTGATATCAAGTTAGCAGAACAACTATGTTTTTTTAAAAAATAAATGTTAAAGCAAGAGCGAAAATATCATTTACAAATAATATTGATATTCGATATTTCAGACCAAATAATATGATAATATATTTTTTAAGAAAATATCATCGATATATCGATATTTTGATATATTTTCGACATCCTTAATTAAAACAAAAGAGACAGACTACGCCAAAAAGCATATTTCTCTGTGGAGGGAAATTTTAAAGGTAGATGTAGTCAAGCCTGTACACTAGTTTCGGTTCGGTAACTTTCCCTTCCCATCTCGTTACCGCTGGATCAGCCTCTAAACGAGCAAGAAGCCAACCCGCGCTCGCACTTTGATCGGCAAATTGTAGGTGAGCGCTTACATACCCCAATAGAGTCACATATAAAATTTAATTAAGCAAAGCCATAACCCTTGGGCTGATGTTACTTAGGACTAGCAGCAGCGCACGCTATATATTGCAGGACTGCTGTCCTGCCCTTTTCGTATCCATCATCTCTCCTATAAACTTAGCGTGCTTGCGACAACCTAATGCACGATCAAGGTACGAAGAACACCTAGACACGCACATAACAACCGGACAGAGAAACGACAGTCAAACAAAAACATTGCACATTAAATCAGGTACTTGTTGCAGCCACTGCTGTTGTTGTGGCTGTATAGCCCACCCTGCCTGTGATCATCTTTTCCTACAAAGATATTTTATAATTGAGGACACCTTTGCAAATGTCTTAAAAGCCTAGGACAGCACTGAGTTTTACATAAAAAAAATGTAGTTACCTAACATTATAATATTTATTCCTTAACATATAAAAAATACACGAAACATAAAGATACTTTAATTTGAAGGGACATTTAGTTTATAATTAAACACGGAACATCTAACACCAATTTAATTCGAATTTATACCTTACAAATAGATCAATCGAAAAGCTCTCGCAGCGCAGCTGCACTTTGAAAAAGTAAACAAAACTAGCTATTGTTGCGCTTGAGAGTGCATCTCTTTATTTGTTTGAAGCAACCGTCGCTTGGACGAAGCTCAACTCAAATATCGCTTATGAGCGCGGGGTGAGGGACATGCAGATAGGCCCTCGCGCGTTCTGTTTTCTACTCAAGTGTTGTTGCTTTTTGCCTTTTGTTTTGGCATAGAAGGGGCCCTATTTTTGTTCTTGCTTGAACATTTAGCAAGATTACGGAAAAGACTACTTTGGTGCGATCTCCGATGAAAGCCCCTTCTCGAGACCGGAGTAAATCTGTTTGGGAGAAAAAGAATTTAAAGCCCTTCTTGCCATGCCGCCATGCCAAAACTACAACCTTAATACAAAACGAGGAAGTCGACAGCTTATTATTCTCTTTGCATTTGCGATTGCGCCCAAGCGTTTTTAGCTGGACTCTCTCACGCTACCAATATTAGACAAGAACAAGAGAGAACGATATAGTCGGGTGCCCCGACTATTAGATACCCGTTATTCAGATAAAGGGAGTGCGAGGGAGATGGATATATAAAACTTTGATCGGGCATAACTTTTTAACGAATGGTCCGATTTGATCTACATTTCGATAGGTATAACTAAACACAACAAAATTGCATTTATACTTCTCCAAAATCTTTAAAAATGTGGGCGCCAGACACATTTTAGTATCGTCTGTAAGCGATTATGGGTGATTGTGGGCGTTAGAGGGAGCGTGGCGCTCGGCTGAAGTAAACTTGCGCTGCGTAGGAAGCCCAATAATATGTGTTGTTAATCCCAACTTTCTAGCTTTTGTAGTTTCCGAGATCACAGCGTTGATACACACAGACAGACGGACAGACGGACATGGCTATATCGACTCGGCTAGTAATCCTGATCAAGAATATATATACTTTATGGGGTTTGGAAAAGCTTTCTTCTAGCTGTTACATAGATACTTTTGCACGAATACAAATACTCTTTACTCTACGAGTAACGGGTATAATTAAATTATTTGTACAATAACTAAACTAAGTTTTACAATTAATTTACCTTGGAACTATTTATAAGGTCGGATATTTTGTATTGTCAAAGAGTAATCATGTAAGCAAAATGGAAGACATAATTATTTTTACCAACGGAAAACTGTGCAAAAAACTGGGCAATTCTCTGCTGTTGCACGCGACATTTGTACGCTTTGCAGTTGAAAAAATCATCTTCCAGGATTTCTCTTCTTTTGACTCTAGGCTCAAATTGAAGCTCTTGATTAGCACTATAATACTAGGGCCACTATTCGTTTTTAAAGTATATAAAAAACTTTGACCTTCTTGACTACCAGCTTAACATTCGTTATAGCGAAACGTGAAGGAATATTTTAATGTAGTTAAGTTTATAGTGAGGGAGGGTATTCAGCTGTTAATCAGCTGTTCCATACAAATTGAACTATCAGAAGTTTCAGCAATTCAACAATCCCGAAGCTGAAGATTATTAGTAGTTCTTACCTTTTTAACAATTTTAGATAGTAATTAATAATAAATGATCAATTTTACATGTTTTAAGTTCCGTGAAACTTTAAAAAAAAAAACAAGAGAGAACGCTATGGTCGGGTTGGTGTCCCGACTATCTAATACCCGTCACTCGGCTAAAGGGATTGCAAGGGAGATGGAGATATAAACTTTGATCAGCAATAACTTTTTAACGAATGGTCTGATTTAAAAAATGTATTCTACATTTCGATAGGTATTGATAAACACAAGAAAACTGCATTTTTACTTTTCCTAAATATTTAAATTTTTAAAATCGTTATAAGCTATTGTGGACGTTAGAGGGGGCGTGGCACCTTTTTGAAATAAACTTGCGCTGCGTAGGAACTCCAAAAATCTTCATGCAAAATGCCAATCCTCTAGCTTTTATAGTTTCCGAAATCTCAGCGTTCATACAGACGGACAGGCAGACGGACAGACAGACATGGCTAGATCGACTTGGCTAGTGATACTGATCTAGAATATATATACTTTATAGGGTCGGAAATGCTTCCTTCTAGCTGTTACATACTTTTGCACGAATACAATATACCCTTTTACTCTACGAGTAACGGGTATAATAACTGTTTGAAAATTCAACAAGAACCATTTTGGGTCGTTTCCTCAATTTCTGAAATTTTCTGTTGAATTTCAACAATTCAGCAATGCAACAGTTTATTCATTTGTTTAAAAATGTATTTGGTTCGGTTAAAAATATTAAACAAATTTAAAACATAAAAACAGACAGCTGCGGTACGAAATAGTAAAAGTGTTTCCCACCTTTGCACTATGGGGCATTTGACCACTTTTGTTGGCCGAAATTAATAACTCGGCCAATTCAAAAGATATTGACGTGAAACTTTACCAGTCGCCATTTTTTATCCCTACGCATATTATATATGAGAATTATCCCGATCGGACAACTATATCATATAGCTGCCATAGAAACGATCAAATTAACTTTGCTGTTTTTGGAGATAAATGCACATAACTTTATAAATATCAATTATTAATTTTTTTATAACAATATTAAAAGTTTCGTACAAATCGGACGACTATATCCTAAAGTTCTCAAAAAAAGGGCAAAGGAAAGAATTTACTTTACATTTGAACGACTTTTTGTTTAAGTTGTAGTGGAACTTTCGTTTTAAAGCCGCTAAAGTTCACTTAAGCTAGTTAATAACAAAGCTAAGTAATTCTACTCTATTTTAATAATAATTTAAAGCCAGAAAAGTCCTTACTGGTCTTAGTTATGGTCTTAAAAATAATATCTGACCATATACATGTTAATAACAATTAAATAATCTACAAATCTAAATAGGTTTCAGAAGTGGACTCCGCTGGACTCACTTTGTTGCTCCATTTGAAATTTAGTTTTCTTACAAAAATGTACTTTTTAGACCACTCCCTTTAACACTCATTTATAAGAAAAAACCGCTTGATTTTTGTCGTTTAACCACACAAATACTTAGTACACAGCGCAATCCTTTTAATCCAATCCAAAAAGTTTACTTAGATTGCCTAAAAACTCAAATTTAAAGCACTTTAAAACTGCAAGCGAAACGTTGAAATACAACAGCCAGAGAATTGCATTTCGAACAGCTGATTTAACAGCTTCTACCTTAACAGAGGCGACCTCTATCGGATTTCTGTAAACGTAACATTGTTAAATGATCTTCTGTTAGCACATCCTCAAACAACATTTTTGGTTTTAACGACATTTAAAAAATGGGTTTTGGCCAACAAAAGTGGTCAAATGTCCCATAGTGCTTTGTTTTTAGAAGTTTTTTGTTGTAATTTATCTTCTGGTAATATTTTATTGATTATAGTTGTACTATTGAACTAAATGAATAAGAAAAATTACATTAACAAACTTTTAAAACGAAGGGTGGGAACACTATTACTATTTTGACCGCAGCTGTCTGTTTTTATACCCGTTACTCGTAGAGTAAAAGGGTATATTGTATTCGTGAAAAAGTATGTAACAGGGGGAAGGAAGCGATTCCGACCCTATATATATACATATATTCTTGATTAGGATCACTAGCCGAGTTGAACTAGGTATGTCTGTCTCTCCGTCTGTCTGTCCGTTCGTATGAACGCGGAGATCTCGGGAACTATAAAAGCTAGAAGATTGGCATTTTGCATGCAGATTCTAAGAGTTCCTACGCAGCGCAAGTTTGTTTTAAAAAGGTGCCACGCCCCCTCTAACGCCCACAATCGCCTTAAGCCATTTTTTGAAAGGTGTTTGGCGCCCACACCTTTAAAGATTTCGGAAAAGAACAAAAAATTCAGTTTTATTGTGTTTATCAATACCTATGGATTTTTCAAATCGGACCATTCGTTAAAAAGTTATACACGATCAAAGTTTTATACCTCCATCTCCCTCGCACTCCCTTTAGCCGAGTAACGGGTATCTGATAGTCGGGACACCCGACTATAATGTTCTCTCTTGTATGTCATTATCTCTCCCAACATAATACTATTTGGCTGAGATGACACTTTAAAATTTTACCGTAAATTTATTGTGAAAATTTTTCATTTGTGTGAGTTTAAAGAAGTCAAGCCAGTCAGGAATAATAAGATATCGCGCCTTTATTATTGGGTGTCTGCGGTAGAGCAGCCAAAAATATTTGATTCCTTCTCGCGCTCGTTTGAAGTCCCATTAAAGAAAAATTGCTACAAAGAATTGATGTTAAAAATTGAATGTGTCATCTCAGCCTTATTGAATATTTCAAACAAAGGTTAATTAATTAAAATAAACATTTTACTTCAACTTAAAATAAAATGTTTGCTAGAAGGCAATCGTGTTTTGCAATACAGACAGTTTTTAAGTTCTCCATGCGAAGATTTCAAATGCTCACACAATGTTCACTTCGTTAAACATTTTGCTTTCTTGCTTTTGACAGAATTTCATTTTTGCTTTACACAAGGGTTATAATTTCTTTATTTTTAAAATTTTGTTAAATTAGTTGCAGTGGCCTGAACAGATTTTTTATTCTTCTTTTTTTAAAGAATCTTACAATAAAAATGCAAACTTCGACCAAAAAAAATAAGTATTTCACTTTTGAGCATTGACTTTCTGCTACCCCCTTTAAGGAGATGTGCAGGTGAATGCCAAAAAAACGGACTTTTTCCCCAGTGTGCACTGGGGGGATCGAGGGGATCCGACCGGTGACCGAGGCTTGTCTGCCTCGATGATGGGATTTACGAAGGTGCAATGTTCAAGATTAAAGAAATCAATGAACGTATGTCCGGTGTGCGACGGGCACATACCTTTAATTGCACCAAATACCCATTCCGTCGTTTCCTTATCCTTTGTGACCACTAGCACTTATTGGCCGAACCTCACCATCAAAGTGCTCTGTGAGAATCGCAGCTGCCGAACCTCGCAGTTTTCGAAAAGGTCGAAAATGTGGCCCATTATCGCATGAGTGTCGCATGTTGCCTGCCGCAGCAATATCGCCTCTGCATCGTGCACTTTCGATCGGACCTACTACTGCCATTATCCTCGGCGTCGTTCCCTTCCATGTCCACCACCTCGTCCTCTTCTGTAGTGCATAGTGCCTCGCTTGCAGAGCTTAAGCTTTCAGCTAAATTCCGGATTGCAAATACGAAACCCGAAGGCAACAGGCCTTCCAGGGCTGACGAAACCCGGGATAAGCTTCTGTGGGAAGGGTTGAAGAACCCCTCCCATCGCAAACGCCATGTGCATAGAACCGAAGCGCAGCCATGGCTTGTCCACTACTAACTACCATTTGAACCCATCATTGAAATTAAAACACCGCTGATGAGTGTTCTGCGTCCCGAAGGACGACACGAAATGTAAAAGTCTGACCCCAATGAACTTAGCCTAGAGACGCACAAAAAAATAAATTTCACTATCGATGTATCGTTGTTCTTAAAAACGGCAATACATCGATGTGTAATTTCCAAATTTGATGTTTTCACTTACACCCTTTTCCCATCGGGTCCATCCGTTGGAAGCATTTGGGATTTTTGAGTGTGAAACTCCGATTTCCATAGAGCAAATAACAGCTAATAGGGTCTTCCCACGATAGTTAGGTGATGTTTTCTCGGTGCAACTCTGAATTCTTCCTCTTGACTGTGAAAAATGGAACGTTGACTACGAGAACAAATCAAATCAATGGCGGGAAAAAATTAAATAATGCTCAAGTTCATTGTTATTGGCTATTGAGCGGAAAAGCATTCGCCAACAAGTTGCTATGTGTGGGCCTAGATTTAAGCTGTTCTGCAAACGAAAACATCAATGTTTGCAGCGAAGTCTCCAAATATGTTCTGCAATTCGTAAATACTAAGTAATATTAATTAAAAGTGTACTATGTACTCCTATAAAATTCCAAAGTTGCTATAAATTACCAACACAGCACAAATTTGGTTTTGTTCACAAATTTTTCACATTAATATTGGCTAGACAGAGGCGTAGTAAGAGCGGAGTGTGGGGTACGGGAGGTTAGGCTCTCCCCCAGTCAGCAATATGTATGCATAATCGTTATAGAATATGTTATAAAAGCTCAAATATGCTTTAAACTATTATCTTACGCTATTCATTATATTATTCTACAATAAGTTTAGGAAAAACGCAATTTCACGCCAGTTTTGCCGAGTTAAAATCCCCTCGTCAATGTTGAGTTGAGCAACTGCTCTTCAAGTCTGCTGTTATCGGATGGTAGATGGTGGATGGAGTTTTGTGGGAACACGAGTTTCACATTCGTCAAAAATCCCAACCGTTCCACACGGATGGACTGTATGGGCAGAGGCTATAAAATGTGCGTCAAATTAGCGTCGGTGACTTAGCGGCGATTGTGGAACGGTGGAATTTGGAACATGGAACAAGGTAGGTAGGTAGGTAGAAGTGGTGAGGTCCTCTCTGAGAACCTCTAAGTAGAGCTGAGCTCCGTTTTGATCCACACCCTCGTAAATTGTTGTCTCCGCGTTCTCTTCAGTACCAGCCTGCGTCATTTAGAAAACCTAGGATTGCAGTTATCCTCTGCTTTCCTATTTCTCCCAATGATTTCTGATACGCCCCGAAGTATCTCGCCCTGATATGGTTTAGTGCTGGGCAATGACACATCATGTGCTCAGGTGTCTCCTGTGTGTCTGTTTCTTTGTAGCTTCTGCAATTAGCGTTGTACGGAAGCCCCATCTTCATGGCTTGCGTGCCAATGGCCCAATGGCCTGTGATGAGTGCCGTGATCCTTCTAATATCCCTTTTGCTTTTGGTTATTAGTTCTCGAGTTCTCTTGCTATTGATGGTTGGCCAGCAGAGCTTTGATCTCCTGAGACCCTGCTTTTCTGACCAACAACACATGGAACAAAGTGGACAATTTTAAATGCAAAATTGTTTAGATGTATATTAAAAATCTATTCACAAAATCGTGTCCCCACAATTTTGTTTATTGCTCTCCTCACAGAGGTTGTACCAATATGCTCGGTAAACAAGGTTACTGGGCGCTAATTCAAGCTTCTTGTCAGAAAGTATCATTAAGCTAAAGCGGTCAGTTTTTAACAAAATGTAAAAACTTAATAGAAGTGCCGCCAAATTCAAATTTGAACAGGTAAGTTCCAAGACATGAACCACCATGTAATAAATGTATTCATGACACTAACCAAATGGGAAAAAAATTTGATTCGACGTAAGCTCTTTTTTCAATTAATTAGACTTTCACAGACATTGTACCAACCTGCACCTAACTTTTGTGGTACGGTTTACGACAAGCCGCCAGTTTCTCAGGAAAACGGATAGCGCGTTGTCGGCATATCATTTGTTCCAAAATTGTAACTAATATAATATCGATATTTTATACCAATACTTCGATTCCGAATTTGTAAAAATTGTACGATTTTGTGATACCCTAGAAAAAATAAAATTTAAAAAATTCCATATTTCTCTTAGTGCAATTGATAAAAAATTTATTGTAAAGAAGATCGGTGAAAACAGCAACGTTTAGCTACCCCGTTTAAAGAATTCCGAATTTGTAAAAATTGTTCGATTTGTGATACCCTAGAAAAAAATAATTTTTTAAGAAATTCTACTAAAAACTCTTGAACTCGGAATTTCTACTAAACTACCGAACCGATTTTAATAAATAATTGATCAGGCGAGCGAGTTTAATCTAAGGCATGTCTATATTTCGTTAAAAATATTCTATAACATAATTTCGTTTTTATATATTATGGCGCCAAGATGTTGCCAGTGCGCGAATGGCAGCACAAGGGATGGAGAAGAAATAATTAATATATTCTTCTTAATATTATATTAGGGCTATTCGGCGAAATTCGGGTGGTATGAAGTTCTTGAAATTAAGTTCGGGGTGTCACAGACATCTTTTCCAACAAAAAACCGTTATGTTCTTTACGTATGTACTTTGTAATTATTCAATTCCTGGCCAGCAGCACAAACAGCGGCCACCTCTTGACCAGCAGCCTCATTGGCGGCAGCCTCGTGTCGATTCGGCGGCGCCGGCGACGCTTGCGCACTTGGTCCTGGTTGGTCCTCTCCAACTTCTTCGCGTTTTGGTGGGAGAACCCCCTCCTCATCGCCTACGACGAAGTTGACTATGTTCTGAAAATATAATAAGTTTTATTAAATTATAGTTAATAATAGTTATTACGCATTTAATCAAGGACACACGCCAATTCATCTTCAAGTTGGTTTGGTTTGGTTCCGTTGAATGAAAAGTAAAGTTCCCGCGTAGCGGGAGTGATGCCACACTTTCAGCTTGCTTTTATCGAAGTATCGGTATAAAATATCGATATAATGTGTTCTTAGTTACAAATTTGGAACAAATGAGATGCCGACAACGCGCTATGCGTTTTTCTCAAAAACTGACGGTTTTTCGTTAACCGTACCATATTAGTTAATTAGTAAAATTAATTTCGATTCCACTGATGTACCGTGCATGTTGGTACAACGTCTGTGAAAGTTAAAAATTAATTAAAAATAGAGCTATACCCTCTTCCCATAGCGTTCATCCGTGTGAAACGGTTGGGATTTTTGACAAATGTGAAATTCGTGTTCCCATAGAGATTCCATCCACAGCCAATAACAGCTGACTTGAAGAGCAGTTGCCCAACTCAACATTGACGCAGGGGGATTTTAACACGGCAAAATTGGCGTAAAATTGCGTTCTCCTAAACTTATTGCAGAATAATATAATAAATAGCATAAGATAATAGTTTAAAACATATCTGAGCTTTTATAACACATTCTATAACGAGTATGCATACGTATTACTGACTGGGAGAGAGCCTAACCTCCCGTACCGCACACTCCGCTCTTACTACGCCTCTGTCTAGCCAATATTAATACGTCAAATTTGTAAACAAAGTCAAATGCTTGCTGTGTGCAGAACAGCTTATATTTTTTCCGACGCATAGCAACCTGTTGGCGAATGCTTTTCCGCTCATAACAAACTACAAATAATTCAACAATATCCAAAAAATAATGAACTTGAGCATTATTTAATTTTTTCCCGCCATTGATTTGATTTGTTCTCGTTGTCAACGTTCCATTTTTCATAGTTAAGAAGAAGAATTCAGAGTTGCACCGAGAAAACATCGCCTAACTATCGCATAAAAAAGCCCGCCGAAGTCCGTTAAATTTGGATGGCGGACTAACTGGGAAATTTTCGGAACGGCAAAACCTTGTGGACCATCTGTTCAACGGATGGTTGATGGTGGATGGAGCTCAGTGTCATGAATACATTTTTTACATATAGTTCATGTCTTGGAACTTACTGGTTCAAATTTGAATTTGGCGGCACTTCTTTTAACTTTTTATCTTCCCCCATTGTAAAGCGATTTTCTCAAAAACTGACGGCTTTATCTTTATGATTTTTTCACTTAACTTGCCTTAGGGGATCCCCAATCTGCCAATATACCGTGCATGTTGGTACAACGTCTGAGAGTGGAGCCCAGTGCAATTTAATATTTGCCCCCCCCCCCCACTATTTTGTATGGGGAAAATAAAAAAAATTGCCAGAAGTTGGTGGAGTTCCAAGTAAAGATCGGGTAGCGGCAAACAAATGTGTCAGAAACTGTACCCGGGAGTCCAAGCAACAGAAAGAAAATGGATCTGCTGCAGAAGGCGCTCATTTTTATCGAATTTAATAATTCTCTGACATGACCCGCGACAGCCGGTCACTTTGTAAGGGCGGGTGTACCAGATATGTATTCTTAGACCTGCACCGGCCAAGCTTAGCATTATTTTCTTTGCGAATGATTACACCAGTTTACAAAAAAAATTGATGAAATACGCACTTTATGAAACCTTTATTTTCCGGTAAGGTACATCTTTCTGATTAAAAAAAGGGCACTTTCAATTTTTTGTATGGTACAAATTTAAGTGTAAAAAACGTTTTTGACGCTTTTTTAATTTCTAACTCGAGTTGTGATTGACCGATTGCGGCCATCAAAGACTCATTTTACAGGTAATAGAATACCCTCTAACTTTCTAATACACGGTATTGAGTTCCATTCATTAGTTTAGAAGCTTTAGTTGAAAAAGGTAGAATAAATGCAATAATGCTGGTATAAATGGCTTCGTTAAAAATACACGCCTAAAAACCGCAAAGTCGCCACTGAAGCCACGGCACTTCTAAGCGCCAACACACAAAGAGAAAAACCAGCATCTTCCTTTATTATACCCGTTACTCGTAGAGTAAAAGGGTATATTGTATTCGTGCAAAAGTATGTAACAGGTAGAAGGAAGCTTTTCCGACCCTATAAATTATATATATTCTTGATCAGGATCACTAGCCGAGTCGATCTAGCCATGTCAGTCTATCTAGAAAGTTGGGATTACCAACACATATTCTTGGGCTTCCTACGCAGCGCAAGTTTATTTCAGCCGAGCGCCACGCCCCTCTAACGCCCACAATCACCCATAATCGCCCACAAACTATACTAAAATGTGTCTGGCGCCCACATTTTTAAAGATTTTGGATAAGTATAAATGCAACTCTGTTTTGTTTAGTTATACCTATCGAAATGTAGAAGAAATTTTTAAATCGGACCATTCGTTAAAAAGTTAGGCCTGATCAACGTTTATATCTCCATCTCCCTCGCACTCCCTTTAGCCGAGTGACGGGTATTAGATAGTCGCACAGTGGCGCCTTTTGACTTTTTTTTGGTAATAAATCATAACTTTTGAACCAGTGAAGATAATTCAATGATGTAAACGGCAAATGATAGATAATTGATCCACCTTTCAAATTATTGCTTGAGACAGGGAGTGGGCGTGGCAGAGGCGTACTTACAAATCGGCAAAGTCAGAATTTAAAAACAAATCCATTTTTTTCCGACAAAAAAAACTTTTTTTAAAAAGTTTTTGTTTATTTTTAGTTTCTTTTTTTATGTTGTAATTTTTAAAAATTATAAAACAAAAAAAAAAATTGGGGTTTTAAAAAAAACAATTTTTTTTTTTAAATGTTGTTTTGTTTAATTTATTTTTGTATGTTTTAATTTTAAAAACTAAAAAAACAAAAAAAAAATAAATTAAAGTTTTTTTAAGAAATTTTTTTTTTATATTTCATGTTTTTTGAAATAATAGTCACAATTTGGAAAACCTGGTAAATCCAATAGACTTAACATTTCTGGACTATAAGTACTAGATTCTAACTCTGTGACAAGGTTGTGATTCCATGACCCTAAAATACAGTTTGGATTCGCACATACTAAGTTGAATGCTTAGGCAGCGTAAGTTGTTTTGAGCTGGCAAAAGTGGCTATTTTCGTTTCTGAATAACTTTTAAACGTGATTTTTTACAGTAACATAATATACACCAAAATTCAAGGGCTATACAGTTTAAAGTTTTAAAGGAAATCGTTAGAGCCGTTTTTCAGAAAAATAAAAAAAGCTAAAAAAAAAGTTTTAAAAAAATTTGTTTTGTGCATATCTTTTTAAATATTACATTTACACAAATTACATATGGAAGGCGCTTAAAGCATTTTAAAATACCTTTCAAACGAGATACAACACAAGTCTGTAGCTTCAGTAGTTTAGAAGTAACGGCCTTCCGTATTTTAGCTATTATTAGCTGTTTTCCCGCTAAACTAGCGGGTTTTTCCAAAAGTGGTAGAACCAAAGTTTCTTATATCGAGCTGTTGAACATCATATCACATTTTCAGGACTTTAAAACCATGTTTTGGACAAATCTTTCACAAGGTTGCGCCATTTGCAATTTTTGGGACCATGGCTTTTTTCCCTTTTTTGGCTCTTAAAACCGCGGACGCAGGCGGACGCAGCTACAACTTTCGTAATATCAAGAAGAAAGTCCAAATAACGTTTTACGGAAGTATAAAAAAAATAGTATTAAATAGTTTTTTTTTATTTTCCATCAAAGTTGAAAAATATGGAAAAAATTGACATTTCGCAAATAACGCATAACTAAGAGATGCGGATGGCAAACTGCAATATGTTTTACTTTTTTTTCTTAACTAACACACCAATCCGTGGAAAAAAGAAGCAAAGCGATTCGATGCCTAGTTTTTAAGAAAAACCCCCCGGAAGTGCGAAAAATTACCTAAAAACGGTGTGTTTTTTTTAAGTGAAAAATTGTTTAACTTTGAAAGGGCATATCTTTTACAAAAGTTTTTTGATTTGAAAAAGGGTTACATATTTGTAATAGTGGATCAATTACCTGTCGATTGGTATGGGTCGCAACTTTCTAGGACAAAGTCGAAAAAGTGATTTATTGCACGTTTTTTGGCCCAAGGCGCCACTGTGAGTCGGGACACCAACCTGATTATAGCGTTCTCTCTTCTTTTTCACTCAAGCCAAGCGAAATTTTTCCTAACAGCAGCACCGTTTTCCACAAGCGCGCTGTTTTGTCAATTTTTCACCCGTCCAAATTGCCGCTCCAAAAGCCAGCGGAATACATATTACCGCCCCAAACACATTAAAGATAACATAAGATTTTAGTTGATTAAGTTTACGTTTCTTTTTTTTTTTATTACTTTTATTTAAAACCAAAACTAAAACGATAAACAGAAGGCCTTAAAGCAAAAACAGAACGAAAGTCGAACGTAGCGCGAGCAAAACAAACAAAGCAAAGAAAGATATTACATAACGCAAATTTTATGCGCGAGGCTTGTTAGGCAGTCGATATTTTCTAAAATCTCATTTACAGGTGCGGCAGCCTCTTTGGAAGCGCTTTCATCGAAGGATGCAGCAGCTACAACTCGAGAAGTAAGTCAAACTTTTCCTTTTTTTTAGCAAATCAAATATATACGCAATCGCGAAGTAATCGCAAATTTTCGCGAATTTACAAATTAAACCAAAGCGCACCGCGGCAATGCTTCGCGACAACTAAAAGCGAATAAAAAGAAGAGAGAAGAACATCCCTCCCTTTTCCGCTCACCACCCCTTGGGCGCATGAGCAGCGGCGTCAGCGTTCGCTAGGTGATCGCGCATGCGCGCCTGTTAGTTATACCCGTTACTCGTAGAGTAAAAGGGTATATTGTATTCGTGCAAAAGTATGTAACAGCTAGAAGGAAGCTTTTCCGACCCCATAAAGTATATATATTCTTGATCAGGATCACTAGCCGAGTCGATCTAGCCATGTCTGTCTGTCCGTCTGTCTGTCCGTATGAACGCTGAGATCTCGGAAACTATAAAAGCTAGAAGATTGGCATTTTGCATGCAGATTCTAGGAGTTCCTACGCAGCGCAAGTTTATTTCAAAAAGGTGCCACTCTAACGCCCACAATACTCAATATACGATTTGAAAAATTTTAATATATCGGAAAAGTAGGAATGCAGTTTTGTTGTGTTTATCAATACCTATCGAAATGTAGAAGAAATTTTTTAAATCGGACCATTCGTTTAAAACTTATGCCTGATCAAAGTTTTATCTCCCTCGCACTCCCTTTAGCTTAGTTACGTTTATTGGATAGTCGGGACACCAACCCGACTACAGCGTTCACACTCCCTTTAGCCGAGTGACGGGTATTAGATAGTCGGGACACCAACCCGACTATAGCGTTCTCTCTTGTTTTATCTCGACCTGTTGGCGATGTTTTCGTTCTAGCGGAAGCACATGTACATACATATGTATGCTTTTGTTTTGCTTTCGCTTTTATATGTTTGGTAGATCGGACTGCAGTCGCATGAGCAGAGTTGAGGATTGAGATTTGCGAATGCAAATCTTTATCATTTAAAGAATAGAATAATTTAATTTAATGCTTAAATGGTTATTGGTATTTTTTTTATTTAACTTCCTTTTTTTTAAGCTCTCTGACTTATTTTTTTTTGTAATTCTACGTTTAATGTTCCATGTTAGTTTTTAGGAAATAAATTATAATGTGTTGCTAAAAATTCAGTAGTTGAACTCGGGCTGGGCAGCACCGGTAAAATGTGGAAAGGGGCCGTGGAAAGAGGACTTTTACAGGAAGAACATCTGTAACATTTAGGTATCACTAGTACGCATAGTTTACTTTAAAGCAGGGAATAAAACCAGAACCGTAACCGGAACCGATAAACGAAATAAGCCGATTACTAATAGAGAACCGGAACCAGTACCGATACCAAAATAAAAAATTTCATTTCGAACCGATTACCATATTGCTGGTACCGGTATGGTACTCATTTACTAAATTATGGAAAAAAATGTCGCTGTAGCAGAAACACTCTTTGTCTAAACAAGTTGTAAGTCTGGAATTTTGAATGACTTTCTACACGGTTTTTTTTAAAAAGCTAATAACCCAATTTACTCTTAGAAATAAAAAAGGGAAAAATGTAATTAAAATCATAAGTTTCATATTTTTTATAAAAAAATCAAATTAATTTTAATATTCTTACAATAAAGTTTTTTTTCCAATAAATCTAACATATATCATTTTAAAGTATTATTAGAAATGTTTTTAACTGTACCGGTACGTACCGGTACCAGATCCGGAACCAAAACACAAAAACATAACCGTTTACCGAATACGCAGATTCGGTATGAGACCAGTACCGGAACCAAAATAAGATTCGGTTTGATTCCCTGCTTTAAAGCTAATTTTATTTTTCTCCATTATGGACGCATCGCGTTTGCATCCATTTACCGTTTAACGCGCCCTAATCCCATACAAACTTGTAGGCGAGGGGAGGTTGGAAAAGTGTCGCTTTACAGGGCTGCGAAGTCCATTTTGTGGTATTTTCCAACACCATTAACCAGCACTATTGATCAGGGATGCCAAAAACAGGTGACAACGCAAAAGCGGGAAAAATGGAAAACGAAACAACGAATTTGTTCGTTTTTATTTAATAGTTTGTATTGACGAATTGTTTTAAAAGCAAATAGGAAAATGCTCTGGACAGCAGATTCCTCCGCGTTCCTCCAATATTTGTGGGAGGAGAATATGGATGGACTTCGAGGAGTTCGGAGAACACCCATATATAACGTGGCTCCATCGCTTAATCGGACACCTACTTTCATAAAAACGGGTTAAATTATTTTTTTTTTAAAAACTTCCAAAAACATGAACAAAAATCACAAATTTCCAACGAAAACACTTATTTAAAAAATGGACCAAAACTGCTCCCAACAATTTAGTGAAATTAAAGCCTTACGACGGCATATTCGTAACACAAACAGTCATTGCATTGAGTCAAAATCTGCCAAGTGGGCCACCCCTGATCCGAAGGTCCGATTTTCATCAAACTTGTTGGCTTTTCCTGTTCACAACGACAATATAAGAACTTCGTTTGAACGGTTTTGCGAAATTTTAAGTTTTACCGGAGTTATAGCGGTCAGAATATGGCATTTTTGCCAGTTTTTCGAAAAAGTTGCACTCAGTTTTTATTGCATATCTTTGGAACGGTATGAGATATCTGTATGATGTTTTCACTAATCGATCCAGAATTGTATTTGCTTTTCATAAAAAAATATAACAAAATTTTTAAATTTATTTTTCTTAAAAAAAAATAACAAAAATTTTGTTAAGTGTATTTTTTTCAGTGTTCTTTACCAGCTACTGAGTTTAAAACCATTTAAAAATGAAGTTTAATTCATCACGAAGAAGATCCAAAAGAAAAAAGAGGGGCCCGGCCAAAGGTTTTTCGCAATACCTTATTTTCGGTGGGCGCACAGCGGTTTCCCATACAAAAACGGCTTGCTCGTAAAAATTTGCTGGTCAACACTTGCCGTAGCGAGCTTAGCGTCAGCCGACTGCAGCTGTTAATGAGGGACTTTTTGTTTTGTAAGGTATTGCGAAAAACCTTTGGCCGGGCCCCTCTTTTTTTTTTTTGGATCTTCTTCGTGATGAAAAAAACTTCATTTTTAAATGGTTTTGAACTCAGTAGCTGGTGAAGAACACTGAAAAAAATACACTTAACAAAATTTTTGTTATTTTTTTTTAAGAAAAATAAATTAAAAAATTTTTTTATATTTTTTTATGAAAAGTAAATACAATTCTTGATCGATTAGTGAAAACATCATACAGATATCTCATACCGTTCCAAAGATATGCAATAAAAACTGAGTGCAACTTTTTCGAAAAACTGGCAAAAATGCCATATTCTGACCGCTATAACTCCGGTAAAACTTAAAATTTCGCAAAACCGTTCAAATGAAGTTCTTATATTGTCGTTGTGAACAGGAAAAGCCAACAAGTTTGATGAAAATCGGACCTTCGGATCAGGGGTGGCCCACTTGGCAGATTTTGACTCATTAACAACACAATACAAGATTATAATACAAATGATAACTTATATTCGACTCCAGAATTTGAAGAAGAAGTTAATTGGGAACCAATAAGTTTTTCGAATAGTTCACGACCAGACAGCCACAACTTGTTCAATAACGCCGAAAATTTTACGCTCAACATTTGCTCAAAGCTAAATATTTCCCGGGAAACCGTATTAAAATTGCAGAGCGAAATTAGAAAATACATAATCACGCCAATATAAATAGAACTACGATATATTAAGGAAAATATGAATTCGACCGAAGATCGTAAAGTAGAACATCTTTTGGAATTTTGCCAAAATCCATTCGAAACAGTATCTACTGAGCATAAGTTTCTAAAGGTTCTCAGGGAGAAGGGATTATAAATAATATATAAATCGATGACAGAATTAACCCAATTCGGTCGAAGATCCAAATTAAATTAATGTCTAAACCATCAGATGGTGCAATTTTTCCAATAAAATTCCATTAAAAAAATTTTTTGAAATCTTCAATGTATTTGAAGCGTTTTTAAAACGGCTTACTTGTCTAGAAAGTCAAACAAAATTTCTAATTTTGTAAACGGCTTTTTGTGGAAAAGAATTAAGCTCGATAACACATTTACTGGAAAAGTTGTTATCCCTTATTTCCTTTATTTTGACGATTTTGAGATAAACAACCCATTGGGTCCTCATTACTCCCCAATTCAAGGAGTAAAATATCATTTCCCACAGCTCCAGTTAAATACAACAATATTTTTTGTGCTGCTATTTTTAGGTCAGTTGACATTAAAACATTTGGCTACCCCAAATGCACGTTTAAGTTCTTAGAACTTTTGGATGATCTAGAAAACAATGGAATACAGATTTCCATAAACGGAAAAAAGACATCGAATTTTTTTTATATTAGGCCTTATTTTAGGGGACAATCTTAGCTTAACAGCGTCCTGGGTTTTACCACTTCTTTTTCAAGTAATTTTTTTGTAGGTTTTGCAAACTGTCAAAAAAGGAGACAGCTGTAGCTTTTGAAGTGAAAGTTGAATCCTTGCGAAACCGTATAAATTATGAAAGTGACTAAAAACAATGTGATGTACGTACAACAGAAATTAAATCTGAGTGTGTTTTTAACAAGCTAAGACATTTTTCTGCCGTCGAAAATTTTTCTATCGAAATCCTTCATGACGTGTTTGAAGGTATCTTGCGATATAATATACCACACATTGTATAATACTACATTGAAAGTAAGATATTTGGTTTGGAAACTTTAAATATTAGAAAAACAAATTTTCGATTTGGAAGCGCCGAAATTCGAAATGTTTGTCCTCATTTCCAAATAAATAATTTAAAAAACATCATTTAAAGGCAACCGCACGGAAACTTATGACCTTCATTACATATTTTCCTTTAATGGTGGGGGACTTAGTACCACACGATGACAAAGAATGGACATTTGTAACAAATTTATTTAAGGTTATTGATACTGTTACATATTCTGAGTACACGACAGCAGACTTAAAGTCTTTAAAAGAATGCATACAATTTCACAACAGGGAGTACACCGTTTTGTTTAATGATTCGCTAAAGCCGAAACACCATTTTCTGAACCATTACTTTCAAATCATTCAAGAGTCAGGGCCAGTCAAGTACTTATGGACATTTCCATTTGAAGCAAATCGTAAGAGATTAAAAACTTACACCAAACATATAACAACTTGTAAGAATGTTATTGTATCTTTGGCCAAGAAAATGTGCATAAACTTTGCGGATTTTGTGCAAACTTTTGAAGTTCAAGATGTAGTTTTAAGCAAATCGAAGTGCCTAAGCCAGAGTTCCTTGTACAGCAATGAAATTGCTAATTTTATTTAAAGTACTGATAATATAACTTGCAATGTATATGCAAAACTGCGAAACATAATTAACAAAATAGGTTTTATTTTATATGGTTACGAACCAGATTTCAAAGCATTTGAAATAAAAGAAATCTGCTCATTCCAAAATAAATTATAAAGTGTGCTCAAGCTGTTTGAGGAAAACATGCGAGAGTATTGTTAAGATAGTTTAGACCATATTTGACTATTTCACTATGGGGAAAAAGTCCGTTTTTTTGGTTAAACTCTAGTTTTAAAGATAGAGCCTTGAAAATTATAATATATACTCCTTATGCACAAATAGAATTTCGGTTTTTTCCCTTTTTTGAAAAAACCTTACGGTTTTAAAAACACCACTCACAGCCACCCACCCACCACCTCCCCGTTATGGTCAACCCCCTAAAAATGTTCACAATACTTTTTTATTAATAAAAAAACAACCTTGCGTCAATCCGCCTAGATTTTTAACTAAAGCTTAACAGAAGACAAACACTTTTGTTAGTTTGAGGCTAAAATAGACATATACAAGACATTAAATAACTGGAAAATGCAATCAGTTACAACACAATTTGTTTTGAGATATGTATTTAAGCATACCTTGACGTAAATTTTCTATATTTTGTGTTTGTTTTTTAGCCCTCTAAACACTTTGCACGTCGTTGGGAAACTTTGTAGTACAATTAGCGCGATTTTTGGGACCATGGCTTTTTTACCTTTTTTGGATTTTAAGATATACTCCCCGGAAATACAGAAAATTACCTAAACACTGCGTGTTTTTTTAAAGTGAAAAATTGCCAACTTTGAAGGGGCATAACTTTTAACTTTTTTTTTTTTGTTACGACATACCTGTCGATTGGTGTGGGTCGCAACTGTCTAGGAAAAAGTCGAAATTTTTATTTATTGCACGTTTTTTGGCCCAAGCCGCCACTGTGCGTCGTAGAAAACCTAAATAAAAGAAGAGAGAACGCTAAAGGGAGTGCGAGGGAGATGGAGATAGAACTTTGATCTGGCCTAACTTTTCAACGAATGGTCCGATTTAAAAAATTTCTTCTACATTTTGATAGGTATTAATAAACACAACAAAACTGCATTCCTACTTTTCCGAAATATTAAAATTTTTAAAATCGTATATTAGCTATTGTGGGCGTTAGAGGAGGCGTGACACCTTTTTGAAATAAACTTGCGCTGCGTAGGAACTCCTAGAATGTGTGAGCAAAATGCCAATCTTCTAGCTTTTATAGTTTCCGAGATCTCAGCGTTCATCCGGACGGACAGACGGACATGGCTAGATCGACTCGGCTAGTGATGCTGATCAAGAATATATATACTTTATAGGGTCGGAAAAGCTTCCTTCTACCTGTTACATACTTTAGCACGAATACAATATACTCTTTTACTCTACGAGTAACGGGTATAAAAAGTAATTGAACTACCTACACTAGTCGGCATAATTATTTTGACAAATTTTAAAGTTAAATCTACTCATATTTTGAACTTATAATAGAAACATTTTGGCACCTATAGAAAGAGCACTTCAATTCCCTTTAAATGACACAACAATGTTCTTAACCCATTAAGCACCCTTTGAAAAATTAGACAATTTATTTTGAAAGTCAAATTTTTAACTTTTTTCCTGGGGCTTAAAACAAAAATGTTTTGATGCAAAGTTGTTCCCCAATCAAAATTAATAATAACTGCAAAAAAAAAAATTTGAAAATATTTTTCCTTGTATTTTTTATGAATTTTTGAAAATAGCTAAAAATGACAATTTTAGCCGCTTTTTCCTCCTTTTCATACAAAATTTTACTGAGATGTCTCCATTAAAAAAATCATAAAAAATACAAGGAAAAATATTTTGAAATTTTTTTTTTGCAGTTATTATTAATTTTGATTGGGGAACAACTTTGCATCAACACATTTTTGTTTTAAGCCCCAGGAAAAAAGTTTAAAATTTGACTTTTACAAAATTTGCTCACTTTTCAAAGGGGTCTTAATGGGTTAAGAACATTTTTTTGTCATTTAAACGATATTGAAGTGCTCTTTTTATAGGTGTTAAAAGTTTATATTAAAAGTTCAAAATGTGAGTACAGTTAACATTCAAATCTGTCAAAATATTTATGCCGACCAGTGTATAATCAACAAGAGCAAATAAAACAGTGGAATATCATCCTTTTTAATTGAAATAATCGGTTGCATACTTGGCTCTCGGTCGTATTTTGATATGACAATCATCTTAAAAGAAAACAAGAGAGAACGCTATAGTCGGGTTGGTGTCCCGACTATCTTATACCCGTCACTCGGCTTAAGGGAGTGCGAAGGAGATGGAGATAAAAACTTTGATCACGCATAACTTTTTAACGAATGGTTCGATTGAAAACAATAAACACAATAAAACTGCATTTTTACTTTTCCGAAATATTTAAATTTTTAAAATCGCGATAAAGCGATTGTGGGCGTTAGAGTGGGCGTGGCACCTTTTTGAAACAAACTTGCGCTGCGTAGGAACTCCAAGAATCTTCATGCAAAATACCAATCCTCTTGCTTTTATAGTTTCCGAAATCTCAACGTTCATACAGACAGACAGACATACATAGAGACAGACAGACGGACAGACAGACATGGCTAGATCGACTCGGCTAGTGATATTGATCAAGAATATATATATACTTCATGGAGTCGGAAATGCTTCCTTCTAGCTGTTACATACTTTTGCACGAATAGAATATACCCTTTTACTCTACGAGTAACGGGTATAATAAGCTTCAGGCAGTGCTCAAAAATATGAAGTCTGATGGAAGTTCGATTGCAGTAATGGAAGATATGAAGGAGGTTATTAATTTTTGTAGTGATCCATTTAAAAACGTTGGTAGTGAATATTTGTTCCTTGAGAAGCTGAAATCGATGGACCTGTATAAGTTCCCCTACGCAATAACAATAGACAGTAAATTGAGCGAAATCAGAAAAAATAATAAAGTAATCTTATGTAAAAAAAATAAGTAATGGCGTAATTTTTCCTTTACAATTCCAGTTGAGAAAATGTTTTGAATTGCCCAATGTTTTCGACAGCTTTGTTTTAAGCTCTAATAGTTTACAAAATCAAAATCAAAATGTGTTTTGGCGGCAACGAAGTAGCACGAAAATTTGCGCAGGCTAAAATTGATAATTTAATTAGCAAAATGCCTAAGGGTCGACCTCCTGCAGTTTCCAGCGACTTAATTGTTGATGACGTATTAAGCCGTAAAAACGATCTGCTAAGTGTAGCAAGTCTGCCAAGTTACTGTATTCCATCTAGATCATTCTTGTATAATGTTAGCGTACGTTGTTGTTGTTGTAGACCTTGCTCTCACTGTGCTTTGTCTCTCTCTTTCGATCTCATCGCTCTCACAGTCTCTCAGAGAGTCGGGGTTGGTGCGAGTCGTGAGCTGAGCGCGAGTTCAGTTGAATGCCAGCAGTGATCCTGACCAGATAAAACTTGTGAAATAAAACTATAAACTATTTTGTGTATACCTATATTATACTGTGTGGTTATTCATTAATAGGGATATATATCATACCCCTACACAAAGGAATTAAATATAGTTCCATTTAGTAATTTGGTATGGCAGGAAATTTGCGAGGAGCTCGGAAGAAAAATTCAGCCTGCCACGCTATATTCATATGTCGTCAACAATCGGTTCGACCTGAAACTGCTTTTAACTGGAAAAGTTATAAATCCGAGACTAACGGAATGCACTGACCTTGACCTTGCCCGTGATTTATCAGAGGCAAATCTCGAGTCTGACACTGAAAATGATTCGTATAAATTTTTGATGACATTCACAGTCCGAGTTTGACCAACTTGTTGTGAAAACTTCGAGGAACTACAAGGACAAGAGAGGAGCGTTTCTCGAAACGGCTATCAAAACCCTTCAGTCCCAAAAATGGACGGAGATGTTTTTAAAGAGGATTTTTTATGAATTTCGGCTGAAAAACTGCAGGAATTTTCCGAAGTAGGTTATTGAAAAGAATGTTGCAAAGACTTTTTTATAGGCTGGGATAGAATTCAGTCCGGCCAGGGTCCTCTATAGTTAAATTTGTAGAAGACACAGGAGACGAAACAAGACTGGGAGTTGCCGCCTGGATCTGCACGTTTGCGTCGAGTAGACGTAACGTGGTTACCGGAAGGGGATTTGCCAGGAGCGGCCCTGAGAAGGGATCCGGAGTCTAACGCGGCGCAGAGAAAACGGCTCGGAGGCGCGGCGTAAGTAAGACAAGCAATACGATATTGCGTACAGAAAACGGTTTGGAGACGCAATACGAGAACTTGAATGACGCGAGTTAACGTTTTCCTCGTGGACAGTTTTGGTGGCCGCGTTGCGTAGAGAAAGCGGCTCGGAGACGCAACTCGGTAACCTAGCTGACACGAGACACCGTTTTATTCACCAGACGCAGGGTTTCTTTTCACTAGTTCTGTTCTTTATTTTCACTCTTTTGCCCTTAACAGTATGCTTTGCGCCTAACAGCACGCTTGCGCCTAACAGCCTAATTCGGATTCGTTCACGTGTGATTCCGATAACTTATCGATACTATCGGCATTCGCCCCGACAGGCCAGCTGACCGCTTGCTGATCAACACTGGCAACATTTGCGCGCGCAAATTTAAAACTAGGACTAAAATCTAAATTACACAATATTTCCAATACTATAGTAAAATGTGAGGAGGGTAATACCCATCCTCACACTATTTATATCAAATGTTTGGTCATTTCATTATATTCTTTTTATTTTGTTATGTTCGTTGCGATGCCTGACTATCGAAAGCTGCGAGCAGGGGCGTAGCCCAGCTGATATCGCTAATAAATAATACCCCCAACGAGTCGGCAAGATACGAACTTACTTAAAATACTAAGTTAAGAAAAATACCCATGTACGATGGTATGAACGTAAATGAGAGAGTTGGTAACACTAAATTAACGTAACTCTTGGAATAAAGCACACACTTGGAAAGGAAGCCAGCTACTCGTTTTTGTTTCGATTTCTGGATAAAACCCAGTGGGTTGGCAAAGTTGCAATTTTAACCCTGCTCTGCGAGCAAACAACAAATATGTTATAAGTTTTTTTTCTTCAAATTTCATTTTTCTTTCTTTAATTTTCTTTTAAACATATTAAAATTAAACTAAGCCTACTTCTTCCCCATCATCCTCAATATCGTTGTCCAAATCGGTGTCCTTCTCCGGTCCTTTATCTGTACTGGTCGTTGCCTTTCTTCGGGTAGCCTCTTTATAGACCCGGTTTTTTCCGAGTAAAGGCGGTTCGAAGGTCTTTTATAAAGTCTTCGTGCCCATACCCTTCCCTCTTTTGAGATTCTGCAAAATATAGAGTTTGAAAATGTTATTAGACGAAATTGCCAAATTAACATCAACAATTTTTAACACTTACCGTACAGAACTTCGTTCGTTCAACGCAGCAAACGTGGAGAACCCTTCCTTTTGCCTGCAGCCCGCATAGTTCATCTGCATTATCAGCACTGGGCTGATAATGCGGCTGAGGTTTTTCGAAAGCGAGTCCCCAATATAGGCTTTAAACATCGAAATCAAGTCAGGGAGAGATTTGATGGGCAACTGAGTCCTAAGACTCGAGCTCCCCTCTCCACTAACTTTCCGGAGCAGCGCCAATATATGGTGCTGCGTTTTTGCCATTTCCCCAACCATGGCTGTCACCTCCTTTTTTTGTCCGCCTCCATCTTCGCCAACACCTCCCCCTTCAGGGCCGACAACTCCCCTTCCACGTCGACCTCCTTTTTGTTTTCCACCGGAGGTAAAGCAGGAGAGCAGGAGGGTCCTGCCAGGGGGAGGGTGGGGAATGAAAATTTCGGGAACGATTCCATTTCCTTAAAACGAAAAAAAAAAGTTGGTACATTTTTATAATTTTCTAAAGAGGGCATCTAAGTAAAATAAATAATGATTTTTTAGTTCAATAAACTGGTAGGATAACTCTTAAAGAATATGTCATAAAAATTATAATTAAGCTGCTGTTTATACAAAATACTTTAAAATTAAACAAGTAATTTTTACGACATATTCTTCAAGAGTTATCCTACCAGTTTGAACTAAAAAATCATTATTTATTTTACTTAGATGCCCCCTCTTAAGCCAAAACTTTCTACAAAAATTGTATACAAAAACATTACTTTAGTACGAAAACAGAACATTATACACACCTTGAATGCTGGACATAGCCTCCAAAAGAACATAGTGGACTTGAGTTTGTTTGATTAAATTTGAAGTTTGGATTTTATAAAGAAATCAAAAAAGGATCTCAAGCCGAAGCTTTTCGCGCGCGAATCCCAGGCGAAAAAGCCCACCCAACCAACCGAGAGGCGCAGTCATATAACGACATATATAATTTTATAAGTTATACTACTTTACAACCCATTTTGAATTATTCATTACTTTACTTTTTTATATAACTGTGTGTAACAAGGGAGTCAGTACTATTTTATAAGACAAATAAGGAGTGTAAACAAATTTAAATAAAATTTCATTAACCGAAAATTTTTCTGCCTCACTGTACCAATTGCTATCAGTGAGAACCATTTCTAAGGATAAACTAGATACAGGTGATTAAAAAAAACTGTTAACATTAGAAAATCTGTGTCTCTCAATAAAACAATTATTATCTGTATGAAAAAATCTTGTTATTCTAAATGGTATATTCGGCCTTACACTACATATATTATTTGGCATTTTTGTGGAAAACGTATAGCTACTAAAATGATACTTTATTATGTTTCCATGTCTGTCAGTTTTTTCCCCAATAAATTTATCTTCTACAGCCTTATATACTGATTTTCTTTTCTACCTGTTCTAAAATTGTATTTGTTTTTTTCACACTACGCTTAACTTGCTGCAAAAAATTTTCAAAACGATAAGCTGTAAAAGTATTAATGTGCCCAAGTTCTCGAACGCAATCAACTAAGTGGATCATATTGTGAACATTATAAGTTAAAGCTTCTTTCGGATAAACAGTGGTAAAGGTGCTGACAAAAAAAATTTATTAACTCGCTTGCAGTGTCGAGCAGTAAAATATAATTTGGACTCAATAATGCCCTGTAAGCACACATTAGAAGAAGAAAGCAGGGTTCGGAATTTAACACACATGTTAAAAACATGTAAAATTGTATTTTACAGTGTGAGCAAAGTTGTTGACATGTGTGTCAAATACAAAAGTGTTAAATGTGAAAAATAATTATAAACACACAGGCGACTTGTGTTTTTAACACAACGTGTTATTAACACGCCGTGTTTTTTACACAATTAGGGTATTCAATTGCGTTGCAAACGTTGTAAAGTGTAAAAGTGTAAGTCAGTTCCAACAACAACTTCCATACAAAATAGTTTGCCAGGCCTACAACACCCCAGCCTATGTATACAAATCTGTTGTACTTGTGTAAAAATAGGGGGTTAATAATGGGTAGGAATCTAAGCTAAAATACTAAAAATATACTGAAAAGTTGGGTTTTTTTTTAATGACAGAAAATTACAAAGCCTTCTTTTCATTCACAGCTCTACATTTTTAAACCAGGGACCGTAACGATTATGAGTTTTATGGAAAAAACTCACAAATAATCTTTATTTGTGATTTTTATGTCAAAAGACTCCAAAGTAAACGTTATTTGAGATTTTTATTTTTTGAAATCTTAAATAATCGTTTTTTGAGATTTTTATTTTTTCCAATCCCAAATAATCGTTACATGGGATTTTTATTTTTTCAAATCTGAAATAATCGTTATTTGGGATTTTTATTCATAAAACTCACAAATAAAACTCTATTCGCTCCTGTGTCTTCGGCTCGCATCCAATCGCATAGAAATTTAGCAAAGGCCACTTTTGGAAGTTTATCTACTGGATGCAACAACATTTTCGCGGATTGGACCATTAAATCCAACACTTTTCTTATGATCTATAAAAATCGTAAGCGAATGATGAAGCGACTGAAGTTACAGTAGCTGTTACATGAGTACACATAGGTACGGCCATTATCCTCTGAAGAATTCGCGGTTTTTAATTTAATTTCATTAAACGCCATAAGTGATGCTTTTATACTAATACAATTGACAAAGTCATATTCTTCTAAAGAATTCGCGGTTTTTTATTTTGTTAAGCAGGAGCCTTTAGCAATTATGATTCACCAGGGTAAATATTTGATCAGTATCACGAACTTAAAAATCTAAATAAAAACCGCGAATTCTTAAGAAGAATATGACTTTGTCAATTGTATTAGTATAAAAGCATCACTTATGGCGTTTAATGAAATTAAATTAAAAACCGCGAATTCTTCAGAGGATAATGGCCGTACCTATGTGTACTCATGTAACAGCTACTGTAACTTCAGTCGCTTCATCATTCGCTTACGATTTTTATAGATCATAAGAAAAGTGTTGGATTTAATGGTCCAATCCGCGAAAATGTTGTTGCATCCAGTAGATAAACTTCCAAAAGTGGCCTTTGCTAAATTTCTATGCGATTGGATGCGAGCCGAAGACACAGGAGCGAATAGAGTTTTATTTGTGAGTTTTATGAATAAAAATCCCAAATAACGATTATTTCAGATTTGAAAAAATAAAAATCCCATGTAACGATTATTTGGGATTGGAAAAAATAAAAATCCCATGTAACGATTATTTGAGATTTAAAAAAATAAAAATCTTAAATAAAGATTACTTTTAATTTTTATCATAAAAATCATAAAATAAAAGTTTATTTTATTTTTGGAACATGGAGGAAAAAACAAAATTTTTGGTATATAGCCCATATATGTAGCTCAATTCCTTCTTGGTGATTTTTATTTTTCAATAACGATTATTTTCGGTCCCTGTTTTAAACGAATACTTTAGGCAATACAACAATTTAAAAGTTGGCTTTTTATTGAACGTTAATTTCCTGCAACGATATTTTAAAATATTGGGCGTTCACAATTCTCGTCTGGCAAACTTACAAAGTTAACACTTTTGCAACGCAATTGAACACCCTAAATGTGTTTTTAACACGATGTGTTTTTGACTCCAAAAGTGTGCGAGTCAAAAAAACTGTAACTGTAAAAAGTATAAATTTGATTAAATATTTTATATTTTATATTTATATTTTTTACAATATATTTTTTACAAAGTATTGCAACCGCAGACCATGTCTTCATTCAAAGAGGCCTGAAGATTTCCCGATTTTATTTTTTTCATTAGTTACGAGTTCATGCTTAACATACAAAACTTCTTGGTGACAGTGCTGAAGAAGTTGCGGTCCATGGAGGAAAATGTGTTTTTAACGTTTTTTGGGGGTATTGACCGCTGTACTCCCCCAAAAAATGTTGTATGTTAAGCATAGCACTAATGCACTTTCTCTTGCGAGTACAAACAGCAACCAATCAATAAAAACAATCAAAATCAATCCGCGAAATCTTCGGGCCACATTAGTCCAAGACAACCCGAATGGTACAGCGGTCCATAATTTATATCACATATTATATCACATATTGCTAAACACCGGAATTTAGAACGGAATTTACAGAAATCCAAAATGTTATAGAAATGTAAACAATGCTGTGTGAAAAACACCTCATGTGTTAAAAACATATTGTGTAAAAAACACGTCGTGTTAATAACACGCTGTGTAAATAACACAAATGAACTGTGTGTGTTATTTATGTTGCTAACATATGTAGGCTACAATATTGAACACACATGTCAATAACTTTTTTTTAACTTAACACTTTGACATTTAACATGTTAATAACACAAGTTATTTACAGTGTGTGTTATTTTCCGAACCCTGCAAGAAAGTGATAATAACAATCATCGGAAACTTTGTCCCTCAACAAAACTTGACCTATATATATAAAAAATTGCCTATGCTCAACTGCTTTCCACCGTGCCAACTTGTCTAGGGATCTGGGTTTTCTTGCATACTCAGAGGGCCAATAAGGTTTTAAATTTAAAAGTTCTTCTGAAATGTTAGATATATCAATTTTTTTAATTTGAAATTACTAGTTTTGGAAAAGTTCTACACCGAAAATGTTTATTTGTAAAGGGCAAGCCTGAATATTCGCCATAAACAGTTACGTTATTAATCCGCTTGCCAGTTTGAAGGCATTTCATGCCACCGCTGAACAATTTGTCCCTGGAGTCCCACACATAAAAGACCTTGCTGGGGCATCACAAATAAAATATCTTAATTTTATTGTTACAGTGTTATGACCAACTTCGAATGGAAAGGTGCGAGCCAGATGCATTCCGAACGTCGACCACTCCAAAACTTCCGACTGGGGCACTCAAAAATAAAAAGTCCATTAATAAAAGATTTTGGAAATTTTGAACTTTTAATTTTAATTTTATAAATAATTGAGTGTCAAATTTTTTTCTTTCACGAATATTTTACGGATAAATAACGGCAAATTGTCGATAGAAAAAAAATTGAATTTTCAAAAGTTGCATTGCTAACTTTATGCGCATCATTAAATTGCATGAAATTATTATGCAGGCCTTACCCATAGCTCCAAAACATTGAGGGAATCCTAGATTCTCAAATCCTTCCACACATTCTTGAACCTTCTCTTCGGATAAAAAGCTTGGGGACAAGTCATCGAAAGCCATTACAGATATGACTTCGACACAGAAATCGTTGACTATTGTGGTTGATATGCCGAATAATCTGCCCATAGTTTTGTATTCCGAGGATAACCCAAGCGCATAGAGGGCAACAGCAATCAGTTTATCCAAGGGAATGGCTTAGCGAAAGACTGTGTCTTTTTTTGCTAAGCCTGGCAGCAGCTCCACCAACTTCTAAAATGATTTCCTGTCCACGCGGAAGGTTTCCTTAAAGAACTCGTCCTAATTTTGCTGCACGTCAGTCCCATTTCTATTCTAGGCATACACATGTATTTAAATGGGAGTTTAACAGTAATAATACTTGTTTGTTTTCCAGCTTACGTATGTATGTATGTCCCAACTCTCCTTGACGATATTTCCTTCAGCAGCAGAGCGTGGGATGTGGTGCTTGCTTCCAGCATTTGGGCAATTTGTCCACACATATTTATTGTGTGCAAATGCTGTTCTGAGATTGTATTTATCAATAACAAATTATTTAAGTCCATTGTTTACTTCAGCTCGCAAATGACAATAGCAGAACAGCTGTTTTCAGACGCGTTTGCCAATGGAAACACCTCACGTCCGCCTATCGCGTTGCTAATCGAAAATACCGAAAAAACCGCATAGTGGAAAAATGCCTAAAGTGAAAACAACGAAGTGGCAAAAAATACATCGATGTATTGCCGTTTTTAAAAACATCGATGCCATCGATAGTACGATTGATGTATGTTCAAGAAGAACACTTTTTAATAATAAATCTAATACTTTACGAGTTCAGTACATGTCAATATGTTAATTGATCTGGAGCCGTAAATAACGATCTGTAACTCAGAAACCTACAAGGGTGCAGTGCTAACACTTGTAATCTTAAGTACAGGCCACTTGAGTCTAACCTAAATACAGTTCTCACACTGCACAAAGGGTCGCCTTGCAGGAGACCGTTGATAAGGCTCCCGCTCAGGCAAACAGATGTGGTCTCTGCATAGACCGTAGATAAGTATATTATAAGAATTTCATGTTAGTTACGTAAGCAAAGACTTATTGAAATAAAATCAGTTTTTATACAGAACTCAAACGTGAAGGTTGTATTCCTTATTATTGGGATTCTCCTTCCATTTTGGTCATTCGAGCCGGATGATTCCTTGCGGAAGGTGCATCAGAGATATTATGCACCTTAAAGATTCTGCTAAGTGCTAGACGCTTGCAGCTAAAGGTAGCAGTAGATTCACACGATTGTTTTCCCCCACCAAAGGTAAGAGACAAAGTGTTGAACAAATAAAGGCAAAAAGACAAGTAAAGAGTCTTTTTTGTTTTTAAGCACCTTAAAGATTCTGTTTTTAACAGCTAAAGGTTGCTAAAGTCGGTAGGGCGTTTCCGAGGCCTTAACATCGGATTAATATATAGAAAATATAATGATTTATATATTAAAACCAATAAGTTGGTAAGGCGTGTCCGTGGCCAAAACAGCGGATATAAAATATATAAAATTTTGTGAAAAGTACATTAAAAAAAAAAAAAAAAAAAAAAAGTGCCCACAAAATAACATTTGTAATAAGTGCCTAATTACAAATGCAATACTCTTGCATTGGAAAAGGAAAAAATCCACAAGGGAAATAAAATTGCGCAAAATCCAAAAATTTGGAAAAATAAGGGTGAAAAGTGCCTACAAATGGGTCATTCCATGTGAAACGTGACAGGCCAATTTTGGTCAAATCTCAGAATCAAGCGAAACTTTTTTTTTCGATAGAGGATTGAAATATAAGGATGGGTTTTTTTAATTTTTTTTTTAACTCTTACCGTTTATTTTTAAAAAATATTTTTTTAATTAAGCTCCGATTTTTAGGATATGCAGCTCTTGAGACTCGTTTAAGTTATTTTAATAATTCCAATGCCACTTTGTGGCATATCTTAATATCTTTCAGAAAAATATTTTTAAAAATTTTTAAATTTAAAATTAAGTATTTTTTAAGAGAATTTAAAATTAGAAAACTTCTGTACGCCGGAATACACGCGGTTTCCGAATAAAAAAATTATCCCCATATTGCTTCATCAATTCTTCACAAAGTGGTAAAATAAAATTTTTGTAATCGCAAGACGTACTAGTAAAGACAGCGATTTTAGTTTAGCGACTTTGCATCAAGCAACAACAGCGCAACGACAGCGCAACTACAGCGCAACGTGTAAGAAGCGCACAGCAATACGAGCGCGGCAGAGCAGGAATAGCGCTTTCCCTTTCTTACACGTTGCGCTGTAGTTGCTTGATGCAAAGTCGCTAAACTAAAATCGCTGTCTTTACTAGTACGTCTTGCGATTACAAAAATTTTATTTTACCACTTTGTGAAGAATTGATGAAGCAATATGGGGATAATTTTTTTATTCGGAAACCGCGTGTATTCCGGCGTACAGAAGTTTTCTAATTTTAAATTCTCTTAAAAAATACTTAATTTTAAATTTAAAAATTTTTAAAAATATTTTTCTGAAAGATATTAAGATATGCCACAAAGTGGCATTGGAATTATTAAAATAACTTAAACGAGTCTCAAGAGCTGCATATCCTAAAAATCGGAGCTTAATTAAAAAAATATTTTTTAAAAATAAACGGTAAGAGTTAAAAAAAAAATTAAAAAAACCCATCCTTATATTTCAATCCTCTATCGAAAAAAAAAGTTTCGCTTGATTCTGAGATTTGACCCAAATTGACCTGTCACGTTTCACATGGAATGACCCAAATGCTATAAAGCCAAGAAGCTATAAAGCATAAAATTAAAAAATCAGACTAAATAAAAATATTATTATTAAAGAAAAAGTGCACAATAAATAATAATATTACCATTAGCTTTGACTATGGTTAACAAGAGCCTGCAATATAAAGATAGATATTTGCAAAAGGACCTTGCATTGAATTGCAATTAAGCATTCAACTCCAAAAATTTGGATTATGGAAACGTATGTAGTTTCCTAAAACTGGCAAATAAGCCGGAAGATGCTAGATTGCATTTTTAATATCCTGAGTCTGGGATAAAACAAAAACATCGAGGCTACCGAGAGGACGATCTCGGTACCACAACTTCATTTCATCTTGAAAGGAAGAAGACTTGCTGGCTGCAAAACCATCTCCACGTCGCTGACTACAGGACTTTGTCACCAAGGGAAGTCGTCGCTAAGAATCATCGAATTCACCGCTACAACGAAGTCGTCGACAGCATCCTGACAATTAATGGGCTAAGTCAACGTTATCAACAGATAAGTTCGATATTAGTAACTGATATAGTTGTAAGAGCACGATGTTGTCCGATATTAGTTATTTTTGTGCAAAGGCGGCTTTCTTAGAGAAAGTCGAGCAATTAAACAAATATCTCGATGAGACAGTGAATAATTTGACTGGCTGCAAGGATTCTCTTAACATAAGAAGAAATAAGATTAACTATTTAGCTACAAAATTGTTTAACGTGGTGGAACAGGCTAGATGTTATTTTGAAAGTCGTGAATTTGAACGCATTATTGATGAATTAGAATTCGATGTTCAAAATACAGTAACGACCATAGAGAAAAGATTCCTCATTGAAGGATATTTTCCTGTGGTTCTTAGGACAGAGGAGTTTGTTACTCTGACAGAGAGACAGTATTCAATTTATCTCGATGAATTAATTTGTTGTAATGAATTCAAACATATAGAGAATAGTTTAGATTCAAATAAAATAGATTCACAAGTTTTATTATCGAGTCCATTACAGGAGAAAGAGTTAGGTAGCTTAACGATTTCTATAGGAATTGAAGATGAGGAAATACACTGCCGTGGACCTCCGCTGGCAGGACCTCACTTGGGAAGTGAGGTTGTTTTAGCCAACCAACCGTATTAATTGAAGAAAATGACGTTCTTACAACCGTTCATCTTGTAGAAGATATACATTTTATAATAAAATGCCAGGCTTTGCAAGGTTGGTAAATATATAAGTTAAAAAGCAAATACAATATATCGAATTAAATATACAGTCCACTTATTTTATATTTGCATTGTTAACAAAAAGAATCTATGTAATCAATAACTCCTACACCGCATCTTGCTTGCCGCGCTTGGCAGAATGTTCAAGAAGAACACTTTTTAATAATAAATCTAATACTTTACGAGTTCAGTACATGTCAATATGTTAATTGATCTGGAGCCGTAAATAACGATCTGTAACTCAGAAACCTACAAGGGTGCAGTGCTAACACTTGTAATCTTAAGTACAGGCCACTTGACCCTAACCTAAATATAGTTCTCACACTGCACAAAGGGTCGCTTTGCAGGAGACCGTTGATAAGGCTCCCGCTCAGGCAAACAGATGTGGTCTCTGCGTAGACCATAGATAAGTATATTATAAGAATTTCATGTTAGTTACGTAAGTAAAGACTTATTGAAATAAAATCAGTTTTTATACAAAACTCAAACGTGAAGGTTGTATTCCTTATTATTGGGATTCTCCGTCCAGAGTGCGAGGGAGATGGAGATATAAAACTTTGAGCGGGCATAACTTTTTAAACATTCGTCCGATTTGAAAAATTTTTTCTACGTTTCGATGGGTATAACTAAACACATCAAAATTGAATTTATACTTTTCCGAAATCTTTAAAAATGTGGGCGCCAGACGCATTTTAGTATCGTTTGTGGGCGATTATGGGCGATTGTGGGCGTTAGAGGGGGCGTGGCGCTCGGCTGAAATAAACTTGCGACGGACAGACGGACATGGCTAGATCGACTCGGCTAGTTATCCTGATCAAGAATATATATACTTTATAGGGTCGGAAACGCTTCCTTCTTCCTGTTACATACTTTTGCACGAATACAATATACCCTTTTAATCTACGAGTAACGGGTATAAACATTTTAAAAAGAAATACAGTTAAAATGAATGAGAATAACAAATATATACAAAAAAAAACAAGAGAGAACGCTATAGTCGGGTTGGAGTCCCGACTATCTAATACCCGTCACTCAGCTAAAGGGAGTGCGAACGCTGTAGTCGGGTTGGTGTCCCGACTATCTAATAAACGTAACTCAGCTAAAACTTTGATCAGGCATAAGTTTTAAACGAATGGTCCGATTTAAAAAATTTCATACAGACAGACAGACAGACAGACAGACAGACGGACAGACGGACAGACAGACATGGCTAGATCGACTCGGCAAGTGATCCTGATCAAGAATATATATACTTTATGGGGTCGGAAACGCTTCCTTCTAGCTGTTACATACTTTTGCACGAATACAATATACCCTTTTACTCTACGAGTAACGGGTATAAATACTGGAATGAGACTTGTGAGAGACTTTTTAGATTAAGAAATGCCAGTAGAAAAAAATATTTAAAAAAAAACCAAACTTTTATCAGACGCTAAAATTGTTCTTTAAAATTAAAAAACTAAATAACTGTTTTTATAAGGTAAGAAAGGAAAATATGAAGAAATTAGCAGATGATTTGACGAACCCAAAGTCAGTGAAAGAAATGTGGCAAACTATCAAATCCTTTAAATCGTTGTGCTTAAATGTCTAAAAGGTCTTATTAAAGTCAACATGGAAATGCACATTGATTTTAGCACACATTTTAACAGTTATTTTCGGCTTTTGTACAGTAAAACTCAAAGAATAGCTAGTACTCAACCTTACAAAAACTGGCCCAAAAAAATACTATTTTCAGTCATTTTCTTGATGGTCCAGTGTTGATTAATTTGGTAATATCCGTGCGTTATTTTTCGGTCACACTGGCTCAAAAACATAAACAAACCTGAAATTCCAAATTTTAACTTGTATTCTACAAGCGAAGCCATTGTTACAGTACTCAATAGTCATTGTAATTAGTCTTCGGCCTTTAAGAGTACTCAGTTCGGCTAAGAGTTTTACTAGTCGAAAAATAGTAATCTTTTAGTGTGGCCGAAGTTTTCGGAGTACATCCGCAATGCCTGTAGCATGGTCTTACTGGGTTTGTTGACAAACAGCAAACATCAACTGGCGCCAATTTTCAAATATTGCAAAATGTTGAGCCGACCTGGGTCGCAAGCTTTAAATTTGCTGTTGGCATGGCGATATGTATTGCCACAACTCCTAAAAGCTGTTTTCCATTGGTTTTTGGGGTTTTCCTTCCATTTATAATTTGTTATTGGCACACCGCTTCTGCACAAACACAGCCAAAGATCAAATTGTCTATTCTTTGGGCCGCGGCTAAAGGCGTTCATCGGAATTCATCCGCTAAATCTAGTATTTTTTTGGTATTTCCTTTCCATTTCCTTAGCTCAACTGAGAAGTGCGTCAAGTTAGCGTCGGTGACTTTAGCGGCGATAGCGGAACGGTGGAATCGGGAACATGGGGTCAATTTTTATTTTTTGATTTCTGGGGCTTCTGGGGGCCAAATCGAACAATTTTAAATGCAAAATGGTATAGAATGAAATTATCTTTCGATCTAGGTAATTGCCTGGTCGATATTTTTGAGTCGATATAATTGAGTCTGGTCGATGTTCGGTAGTATGAAAAAAATGCATTCAAAAATCAGGTCTCCACATTTTGGGGAATATCCCCACTCAGAGAGCGTGCTCTACAATGCGCGCTAGCTTAGCTTAAAGGTCGTCTTTTAAAGGACTAATGAGGAAAATTGCATCAAAAAATTATCGTCAGTTTTTGAGAAAATCAGTTAACAGTGGACCAACCTCTGAATCCGCCCATACAAAAAAAGTACTTAATAATCAATTTATCTATAACTTTTTTCACAGAGCGTGCTCCACAATTCGGATTTTATAGGATGACGGGGGGTTAACTAAGCAATGTTCTGGAAAATTGCATTAAAAAATTATAGTCAGTTTTCGAGAAAATAGCCTAACAGTGTTTGAATTTTAAACGGATTTTAGAATACCGCCAACTCCAGTACAAGAACCATGGCCAGCTATGACATGAACCGCTGTATCCGACACTACAACCGACTTACAAATTCAATATCGACGCTAACTTAAAATTAATTATTTTTCCTCTCACAGAGCGTGCTCCATGATGCACGGTATCCCAAAAAATCAGAAATTAAATTAACTAATTATAGTAAAAGTTTCAAACAATTATTATAGTCAGTTTTCGAGATATTTGTCCAACAGTTTAGCGGCATGGGGAATGGCCACCGGGTGCCTTCTGTTTTCGACGCTAACTTCAAATTAATTATTGCTCCTTTCACAGAGCGTGCTCCATATTGCACGGTATCCCAAAAAATCAGAAATTAAATTAGCCAACTACAGTAAAAGTCTCATTAAATTATTATCGTCAGTTTTCGAGATATTTGACAAAATGTTTAGCTGTATGGGAAAATACCCCCAATGGCCATCGGGTGCCTTCTGTATTCGACGCTAACTTAAAATTAATTACTGCTCCTTTCACAGAGCGTGCTCCACATTGTGTGGGCAAATGCTGTGTGGCTAATTGCTGCCTATGACCATCGGTTGCATCATGTTTATATTTCTGCACTTAGTGTAGACACTAACCATACTAAAACATCGATAGTCATTCGATATTTGGCGCTACAGAGCACTAGCCATTTTAAATTTATATATTCTACTAAGCTATAATCTTTGTTATATCTCGCCCACTAACGCTCGTTCGTAGCTGATCATTTTGACGACTATTTTATCAAAATCGGTTCAGCCGTTCCAGAGATATCCTTTATTTTACTCTTAATTGCCGAAATTCGCCGTTTTTACTATGCAGCCCTCGTTATATCGCGGGACTTTCAACACTGTTGCACTTCTGTACTTGTGTTGTAAATTTTGCAAACCGCGAAACTTGTTGTCATTAATTATAGTTGCTCAAGTAAAAAAATAAAAATGAGTGATAAAAACTATTAAAATAAAAAGGGTGGTGGCGAGCGGCCGGCAAAGAGAGTGGAAAACTCGGGGGTCCCCGAAGGGACCCCAACATTGAAGTTCGAGAGTTGTTCTGTAAGTAATTTACCGTTATATATAAATATATATTATAATAGTATTAATAACCCATTTTTTTCAGAACTTTAAATTTTATTTCGGCTGCGAAGAGCCTAGGAAGAGGAAAAACGAAGAGTCCTCTTCCTCAGAAAGCGAGGAAGAAGCTCCCCGTCCCCGCCGAAGAGGAAACCGAAGGGCTAAGGCCCAGCAAAAAAAAGACATGGACTTAGACGTTAGCGATTTGCACATCGACGAGGAATTGCCGGGCCCAAGCTCTAAATGTAAAAATAATAATGAAAATTAAATAAATAAATTGATCCTGGCTGATTATAAAAAACGTTTGGTCTACTATTTCTTCTACATTTCGATAGGTATAAACACAACAAAACTGCATTTTTACTTTTCCGAAATATTTAAATTTTGTAAAATCGTTTAAAGCTATTGTGGGCGTTAGAGGGGGCGTGGAACCTTTTTGAAATAAACTTGCGCTGCGTAGGAACTCCTAGAATCTGCATGCCAAATGCCAATCTTCTAGCTTTTATAGTTTCCGAAATCTCAGCGTTCATACAGACAGACAGACAGACAGATCAAGAATATATATACTTTATTAGGTCGGAAACGCTTCCTTCTTGCTGTTACAAAAGCTGATCAAAAGTCACAACAAACAAACAATTTCATATAACGGGGAATTGTAAATAGTGCTGCCAGATTGTTTTGTAAGT
Organism: Drosophila prostipennis; assembly: GCA_037075205.1. Taxonomy (NCBI): domain Eukaryota; kingdom Metazoa; phylum Arthropoda; class Insecta; order Diptera; family Drosophilidae; genus Drosophila; species Drosophila prostipennis. Next base: position 117,105 of record JBAMCJ010003886.1, read on the forward strand.
CCCGCGATATAACGAGGGCTGCATAGTAAAAACGGCGAATTTCGGCAATTATGAGTAAAATAGAGGATATCTCGGGAACGGCTGAACCGATTTTGATAAAATAGTCGTCAAAATGATCAGCTACGAACGAGCATTAGTGGGCGAGATATTACAAAGATTATAGCTTAGTAGAATATATAAATTTAAAATGGCTAGTGCTCTGTAGCGCCAAATATCGAATGACTATCGATGTTTTAGTATGGTTAGTGTCTACACTAAGTGCAGAAATATAAACATGATGCACCCGATGGTCATTGGCGGCATTTGCCTACACAGCTTAAGGTTTGTCAAATATCTCGAAAACTGACGATAATAATTTAATGAGACTTTTACTGTAGTTAGCTAATTTAATTTCTGATTTTTTGGGATACCGTGCAATGTGGAGCACGCTCTGTGAACGGAGCAATAATTAATTTTAAGTTAGCGTCGAAAACAGAAGGCACCCGATGGCCATTGGGGGTATTTTCCCATACAGCCAAACATTTTGGCGAATATCTCGAAAACTGACGATAATAATTTAATGAGACTTACTGTAGTTAGCTAATTTAATTTCTGATTTTTTGGGAGACCGTGCAATGTGGAGCACGCTCTGTGAGAGGAAAAATAATTCATTTTAAGTTAGCGTCGATATTGAATTTGTAAGTCGGTTGTAGTGTCGGATACTGCGGTTCATGTCATAGCTGGCCATGGTTCTTGTATTGGAGTTGGCGGTATTCTAATATCCGTTTAAAATTCAATCACTGTTAAGCGATTTTCTCGAAAACTGACTATAATTTTTCAATGAAATTTTCCAGAACATTGCTTAATTAACCCCCCGTCATCCTATAAAATCGGAATTGTGGAGCACGCTCTGTGAAAAAAGTTATGGATAAATTGATTTTTAAGTACTTTTTTTGTATGGGCGGATTCAGAGGTTGGTCCACTGTTAACTGATTTTCTCAAAAACTGACGATAAGTTTTTGATGCAATTTTCATCATATGTCCTTCAAAAGACGACCTTTAAGCTAAGCTAGCGCGCATTGTGGAGCACGCTCTGCGAGTGGGGATATTCCCCAAAATGTGGAGACCTGATTTTTTGAATGCATTTTTTTCATACTACCGAACATCGACCAGACTCAATTATATCGACTCAAAAATATCGACCAGGCAATTACCTAGATCGAAAGATAATTTCATTCTATACAATTTTGCATTTAAAATTGTTCGATTTGGCCCCCAGAAGCCCCAGAAATCAAAAAATAAAAATTGACCCCATGTTCCCGATTCCACCGTTCCGCTATCGCCGCTAAAGTTACCGACGCTAACTTGACGCACATTCAACTGAGTACCGCGGTGGAAAAAAGTCCCAGCTAAAGGCGTTAGCTACCTATTTGCCTCTCGCTTACTCCTATGGTTAGCTAGCAGTTTTCGTCGTACTGAGTACTAGGCTTTAGGATTTAATTAGGTTGTTATCGGAATTGATCGATAGCTCAAGAAATATATAAAATGAATTATTTCTTGAGCAGTATTTTAGTATTTTTTTTTTTGTGAGCATGAGTCCTTCCGTCCAAAAACTTCAACCAAAATTTTGCAAACATTTTTTTTTATATGAAGTTTTCGGTTTTAAACGACTTTTTGTTGGATTCAGTACTAGCCCTTATGTGGGAAGACCCTATTATCAACCTAATCATAATAAAATACATCGATAATATATAAGCAGTCGATTGAAATGCGGTCAAACAATCGACTGTGGTCACTATCGATAGATTTGCAGCTTTCTAAAACTATAAACGCAGCAGTGCCTTTATATATCCCCAGTCGCTTTAGCTCATCCGACTCTTCTCCGTTTCCAACTGCTAAATCATTGTAATGGGCGTAATAGGTGGATCCATCCTCTCTTCCAAGTTTAATATAAAGTTCATATTTTCCGTTGTTAGTTATAATGTTGAGTTGTTGCAACCCGGTATATGTAGATCTCTCCTATTAAATTCCCAAATCCATCTTTGTAGTCCTTCCAGGGTCGATCAAAGTTCTCGGAGCCGTTGAAATGTTTTTGAATTGTTAGCCAGCCAAGTGAATTGCATGCAATATCGAAACCATACGATATAATGTAAGATGAAGCTTAAAATTGTCAGTTGGCAAAGCCGGATTCCGGGACATCCTCGCAGCTACCGTCGTTTTTGTCCACGATCAGTTTGAAATGGACGGCCACCGAGCAGCTGCAGAGATTGGGGAAACCTGGAGGAGGAGTGTATCAGCGTGGAGACGCGCTTGCAGCGAATGCGATTGGTGCCGCCCTCCTCGTCGTCGAGGATTGGAGCATCGTCCAGAGCGTCCATGTCTACGTCCTCTCCTCCTGCTGCCGTAATAGCTGCTGGGCCGTTAGTTGCGTTAGACCCGCCATTTTCATCTCGATTCCTTTGCATATTTATCCAAAAGAGGATTCCAGACAGTTCACTTTGATACATGAAAATAATTTATTTTCCGGCGCCAAACATAAATACAATGATTGATTGATTGATTACCCTAAAATTTTGAAAAATTACACTAAAATTTAGAAAATATACTTTTAACAAGAAAGGAAGCTAGCTTCGGCCAGCCGAAGCTTATATACCCTTGCAGATAATTCCTATTAATGACTAATTTTCCGATCGTTCCTATGGCAGCTATATGATATAGTTGTTCGATATTGATAAAATTAAAATCGAAATTCGAAAACATTTAAAAAGACTCATATCCCAGAGTAGAAGAGAATACAATAAAAGTCAACGAAGCAATAATTTATTTCCTATTATATTCCCATTAATTTTCCGATCGTTCCTATGGCAGCTATATGATATAGTCGTCCGATTTTGAAAAAATTTTATTCGAAATTCAGAATTAGATAAAAAATGGCATTTCCAAAAGTAGGAGGTTCTAGGTTCAAAAACACCCAAGATATAATTTTTTCATTTTTTTCCCGATTATTCCTATGGGAGCTATATGATATAGTTGTCCGATCCGGCTCGTTTCGACTTATATACTACCTGCAACAGAAAGAAGACTTTTGGGAAAGTTTTAGCCCGATAGCTTTAAAACTGAGAGACTAGTTTGCGTAGAAACAGACAGACGGATGGACAGACGGACATGGCTAGATCGACTCGTCTAGTTATGCTGATCAAGAATATATATACTTTATGGGGTCGGAAACGTCTCCTTCACTGCGTTGCAAACTTCTGACTGAAATCATAATACCCTCAGCAAGGGTATAAAAATATAGACAATTAAATTATGTTCTGCGTCTATGATGTCTTCCTGGCCACGTCCACTTCTCATAAACTCCTTGCAGCGGGAGACCAGGCAAGGCAATATGAATTTGGTGCCTACATATACTATAGTGACTGGTGCCATAATTAAAAGGCTTCCCCTTGCCTGTAGCACTAGGATAAAACTAAAATAAATTAAATTGCAGGCCTGGTCGAAAGATTCAAGATGTAGCTGATCTGTGTATATGTACGTTAGCATTGCTTCAAAAGTCTCTGGCTCAACTTCAGGGATAATAACTGGATCCGGGTGGTCCATAAAAACATGTCACCGAATACCGGCGAGGCTGTTGCAAGGAGCAGCTTATGGGCGAAGATAAGCCGCTGGCTGGGCGACGAGTCCAGCCCCACAAGTGCTTTTAAAATTTTGGTTTTAGCTTGTGTTACTTTTCGGACAAACCAAAATGTTGTTGGTTCATGTGATTAACTTAAATGAGCAACAGTCTCAGGTAAGCCTCTTAAAAATGATATTACAAATTCCTTCCTTTTGTCGAGCCTCCAAGGATAGTGTACAAATATTTAACTAGCTACGAACTTTCAAGTCTTCGTACATGGACCAGGCGTCTAGGGATTACATCCTCAACAAGTGCGAGAAAATTAAGTATATTGTGTGGCAACTGCCAGTGGACTGGATTGCCAAGCTGCCACATGGTTAGCAGTACCTCCTAAATTTTAAAAATATATGTGTACTTTAAAAAAAATAAAATAAAATAAAATTAAAAAAGAATATAGATAATAAGCAGTACATATACATATTTAATTTAATTTAAATTAAATAATAAATAAAAATTGAAGACTGTCGAGAACTCGACCTTTCCGCACCAAGTGCAGGATGAAATGTGAGTCCGACCGTCGTATGACCGTTTGCGATATTGGAGGTATATTCCTGGCAGTTCTCTAGTATTTTTCTGGTATTCACTCGAATGTACCGAAAAATACCCCAGCAAAGGTCCGTCCAAAATGTCAGCTGCTGGACGCAGCTAGGCTAGCAAAGACACCCTCGTGGATTGTGCACTAGCTAAAACGAAAAGTGTTGTAACGAAATCACGTTAACGGTATTCCATTCCTTCTTTTTCTTTTAACGGTTGTTGTTTTTAAAAAAGAAAACAACTTATATGTATTAATATATATATATATATGTAGAACGGATAGTCCGCCTCTTATCACCTTCTTATCAGATTCGGGTGCAGAAAAATGATCATGCCTGGTTAATACTGCTGAAAAATACCAAATAAATTACTTTGCAGCCCTGTAACGCGATTTTTCACTTGTCGGTTTTTTTTAGGTGAAACATTTTAATAGGTATTGATAAACACAATAAAACTGCTTTTTCACTTTTCCGAAATATTTACATTTTTAAAATCGTATATAAGCGATTGTGGGCGTTAGAGGGGGCGTGGCACCTTTTTGAAACAAACTTGCGCTTCTTCTTCATCTAGCTTTTATAGTTTCCGAAATCTCAGCGTTCATATAGACAGACAGACAGACGGACAGAAGGACAGACAGACATGGCTTGATCGACTCGGCTAGTGATCCTGATCAAGAATATAGATACTTTATGGGGTCGGAAACGCTTCCTTCTAGCTGTTACATACTTTTGCACGATTACAATATACCCTTACCCTTTTACTCTACGACTAACGGGTATAAAAATTTCGTTTCGAACCGATTACCATGTTGCTGGTACCGGTATGGTACTCATTTACTAAAATATGGAAGAAAATGTCGCTGTAGCAGAAACACTCTTTGTCTAAACAAGTTGTAAGTCTGGAATTTTGGATGACTTTCTACAATTTACTCTTAGAAATAAAAAAGTGAAAAAAATAATTAAAATCATAAGTTTCATATTTTTTATAAGAAAAATCAAATTAATTTTAATATTCTTACAATAAAGTTTTTTTCCAATAAATCTAACATAAATCATTTTAAAGTATTATTAGAAATGTTTTTAACTGTACCAGTACGTACCGGTACCAGAACCGGACCAAAACAGCAAAACATAACCGTTTACCGAATACGCAGATTCGGTATGAGACCAGTACCGGAACCAAAATAAGATTCGGTTTGATTCCCTGCTTTAAAGTTAATTTTAACTCAATATTATATCCATTATGGACGCATCGCGTTTCCATCCATTTACCGTTTAACGCGCCCAAATCCCATACAAACTTGTAGGCGAGGGGAGGTTGGAAAAGTGTCGCTTTACAGGGCTGCCAAGTCCATTTTGTGGTATTTTCCAACACCATTAACCAGCACTATTGATCAGGGATGCCAAAAACAGGTGACAACGCAAAAGCGGGAAAATGGAAAACGAGGCAACGAATTTGTTATTTAATATTTGTATTGACGAATTGTTTTAACAGCAAATAGGAAAATGCTCTGGACAGCAGATTCCACCGAGTTCCTCCAATATTTTTGGGAGGAGAATGTGGATGGACTTCGAGGAGTTCGGAGAACACCCATATAAAACGTAGCTCCATCGCTTAATCGGACACCTACTTTCATAAAAACAAGTTAAATTCTTTTGTTTTTACTTTTACTTATACATTCATATGCAAATATCTTCCAAAAACATAAACAAAAATCCTATATTTCCAACGAAAACACTTATTTAAAAAATGGACCAAAACTGCTCCCAACAATTTAGTGAAATTAAAGCCTTACGACGGCATATTCGTAACACAAACAGTCATTGCATTAACAACACAATACAAGATTATAATACAAATGATAACTTATATTATTTGTGAGCATGAGTCCTTCCGTCCAAAAACTTCAACCAAAATTTTGCCAACATTTTTTTTTATATGAAGTTTTCGGTTTTGGACGACTTTTTGTTGGATTCAGTACTAGCCCTTATGTGGGAAGACCCTATTATCAACCTAATCATAATAAAATACATCGATAATATATAAGCAGTCGATTGAAATGCGGTCAAACAATCGACTGTGGTCACTATCGATAGATTTGCAGCTTTCTAAAACTATAAACGCAGCAGTGCCTTTATATATCCCCAGTCGCTTTAGCTCATCCGACTCTTCTCCGTTTCCAACTGCTAAATCATTGTAATGGGCGTAATAGGTGGATCCATCCTCTCTTCCAAGTTTAATATAAAGTTCATATTTTCCGTTGTTAGTTATAATGTTGAGTTGTTGCAACCCGGTATATGTAGATCTCTCCTATTAAATTCCCAAATCCATCTTTGTAGTCCTTCCAGGGTCGATCAAAGTTCTCGGAGCCGTTGAAATGTTTTTGAATTGTTAGCCAGCCAAGTGAATTGCACGCAATATCGAAACCATACGATATAATGTAAGATGAAGCTTAAAATTGTCAGTTGGCAAAGCCGGATTCCGGGACATCCTCGCAGCTACCGTCGTTTTTGTCCACGATCAGTTTGAAATGGACGGCCACCGAGCAGCTGCAGAGATTGGGGAAACCTGGAGGAGGAGTGTATCAGCGTGGAGACGCGCTTGCAGCGAATGCGATTGGTGCCGCCCTCCTCGTCGTCGAGGATTGGAGCATCGTCCAGAGCGTCCATGTCTACGTCCTCTCCTCCTGCTGCCGTAATAGCTGCTGGGCCGTTAGTTGCGTTAGACCCGCCATTTTCATCTCGATTCCTTTGCATATTTATCCAAAAGAGGATTCCAGACAGTTCACTTTGACACATGAAAATAATTTATTTTCCGGCGCCAAACATAAATACAATGATTGATTGATTGATTACCCTAAAATTTTGAAAAATTACACTAAAATTTAGAAAATATACTTTTAACAAGAAAGGAAGCTAGCTTCGGCCAGCCGAAGCTTATATACCCTTGCAGATAATTCCTATTAATGACTAATTTTCCGATCGTTCCTATGGCAGCTATATGATATAGTTGTTCGATATTGATAAAATTAAAATCGAAATTCGAAAACATTTAAAAAGACTCATATCCCAGAGTAGAAGAGAATACAATAAAAGTCAACGAAGCAATAATTTATTTCCTATTATATTCCCATTAATTTTCCGATCGTTCCTATGGCAGCTATATGATATAGTCGTCCGATTTTGAAAAAATTTTATTCGAAATTCAGAATTAGATAAAAAATGGCATTTCCAAAAGTAGGAGGTTCTAGGTTCAAAAACACCCAAGATATAATTTTTTCATTTTTTTCCCGATTATTCCTATGGGAGCTATATGATATAGTTGTCCGATCCGGCTCGTTTCGACTTATATACTACCTGCAACAGAAAGAAGACTTTTGGGAAAGTTTTAGCCCGATAGCTTTAAAACTGAGAGACTAGTTTGCGTAGAAACAGACAGACGGATGGACAGACGGACATGGCTAGATCGACTCGTCTAGTTATGCTGATCAAGAATATATATACTTTATGGGGTCGGAAACGTCTCCTTCACTGCGTTGCAAACTTCTGACTGAAATCATAATACCCTCAGCAAGGGTATAAAAATATAGACAATTAAATTATGTTCTGCGTCTATGATGTCTTCCTGGCCACGTCCACTTCTCATAAACTCCTTGCAGCGGGAGACCAGGCAAGGCAATATGAATTTGGTGCCCACATATACTATAGTGACTGGTGCCATAATTAAAAGGCTTCCCCTTGCCTGTAGCACTAGGATAAAACTAAAATAAATTAAATTGCAGGCCTGGTCGAAAGATTCAAGATGTAGCTGATCTGTGTATATGTACGTTAGCATTGCTTCAAAAGTCTCTGGCTCAACTTCAGGGATAATAACTGGATCCGGGTGGTCCATAAAAACATGTCACCGAATACCGGCGAGGCTGTTGCAAGGAGCAGCTTATGGGCGAAGATAAGCCGCTGGCTGGGCGACGAGTCCAGCCCCACAAGTGCTTTTAAAATTTTGGTTTTAGCTTGTGTTACTTTTCGGACAAACCAAAATGTTGTTGGTTCATGTGATTAACTTAAATGAGCAACAGTCTCAGGTAAGCCTCTTAAAAATGATATTACAAATTCCTTCCTTTTGTCGAGCCTCCAAGGATAGTGTACAAATATTTAACTAGCTACGAACTTTCAAGTCTTCGTACATGGACCAGGCGTCTAGGGATTACATCCTCAACAAGTGCGAGAAAATTAAGTATATTGTGTGGCAACTGCCAGTGGACTGGATTGCCAAGCTGCCACATGGTTAGCAGTACCTCCTAAATTTTAAAAATATATGTGTACTTTAAAAAAAAAAAATAAAATAAAATTAAAAAAGAATATAGATAATAAGCAGTACATATACATATTTAATTTAATTTAAATTAAATAATAAATAAAAATTGAAGACTGTCGAGAACTCGACCTTTCCGCACCAAGTGCAGGATGAAATGTGAGTCCGACCGTCGTATGACCGTTTGCGATATTGGAGGTATATTCCTGGCAGTTCTCTAGTATTATTCTGGTATTCACTCGAATGTACCGAAAAATACCCCAGCAACGGTCCGTCCAAAATGTCAGCTGCTGGACGCAGCTAGGCTAGCAAAGACACCCTCGTGGATTGTGCACTAGCTAAAACGAAAAGTGTTGTAACGAAATCACGTTAACGGTATTCCATTCCTTCTTTTTCTTTTAACGGTTGTTGTTTTTAAAAAAGAAAACAACTTATATGTATTAATGTATTATATATATATACATATATATATATGTAGAACGGATAGTCCGCCTCTTATCACCTTCTTATCAGATTCGGGTGCAGAAAAATGATCATGCCTGGTTAATACTGCTGAAAAATACCAAATAAATTACTTTGCAGCCCTGTAACGCGATTTTTCACTTGTCGGTTTTTTTTAGGTGAAACATTTCAATAGGTATTGATAAACACAATAAAACTGCTTTTTCACTTTTCCGAAATATTTACATTTTTAAAATCGTATATAAGCGATTGTGGGCGTTAGAGGGGGCGTGGCACCTTTTTTAAACAAACTTGCGCTTCTTCTTCATCTAGCTTTTATAGTTTCCGAAATCTCAGCGTTCATATAGACAGACAGACAGACGGACAGAAGGACAGACAGACATGGCTTGATCGACTCGGCTAGTGATCCTGATCAAGAATATAGATACTTTATGGGGTCGGAAACGCTTCCTTCTAGCTGTTACATACTTTTGCACGATTACAATATACCCTTACCCTTTTACTCTACGACTAACGGGTATAAAAATTTCGTTTCGAACCGATTACCATGTTGCTGGTACCGGTATGGTACTCATTTACTAAAATATGGAAGAAAATGTCGCTGTAGCAGAAACACTCTTTGTCTAAACAAGTTGTAAGTCTGGAATTTTGGATGACTTTCTACAATTTACTCTTAGAAATAAAAAAGTGAAAAAAATAATTAAAATCATAAGTTTCATATTTTTTATAAGAAAAATCAAATTAATTTTAATATTCTTACAATAAAGTTTTTTTCCAATAAATCTAACATAAATAATTTTAAAGTATTATTAGAAATGTTTTTAACTGTACCAGTACGTACCGGTACCAGAACCGGACCAAAACAGCAAAACATAACCGTTTACCGAATACGCAGATTCGGTATGAGACCAGTACCGGAACCAAAATAAGATTCGGTTTGATTCCCTGCTTTAAAGTTAATTTTAAGTCAATATTATATCCATTATGGACGCATCGCGTTTCCATCCATTTACCGTTTAACGCGCCCAAATCCCATACAAACTTGTAGGCGAGGGGAGGTTGGAAAAGTGTCGCTTTACAGGGCTGCCAAGTCCATTTTGTGGTATTTTCCAACACCATTAACCAGCACTATTGATCAGGGATGCCAAAAACAGGTGACAACGCAAAAGCGGGAAAATGGAAAACGAGGCAACGAATTTGTTATTTAATAGTTTGTATTGACGAATTGTTTTAACAGCAAATAGGAAAATGCTCTGGACAGCAGATTCCACCGAGTTCCTCCAATATTTTTGGGAGGAGAATGTGGATGGACTTCGAGGAGTTCGGAGAACACCCATATAAAACGTAGCTCCATCGCTTAATCGGACACCTACTTTCATAAAAACAAGTTAAATTCTTTTGTTTTTACTTTTACTTATACATTCATAATGCAAATATCTTCCAAAAACATAAACAAAAATCCTATATTTCCAACGAAAACACTTATTTAAAAAATGGACCAAAACTGCTCCCAACAATTTAGTGAAATTAAAGCCTTACGACGGCATATTCGTAACACAAACAGTCATTGCATTAACAACACAATACAAGATTATAATACAAATGATAACTTATATTCGACTCCAGAATTTGAAGAAGAAGTTAATTGGGAACCAATAAGTTTTTCGAATAGTTCACGACCAGACAGCCACAACTTGTTCAATAACGCCGAAAATTTTACGCTCAACATTTGCTCAAAGCTAAATATTCCCCGGGAAACCGTATTATAATTGCAGAGCGAAATTAGAAAATACTTAACCACGCCAATAGAAATAGAACTACGACATATTAAGGAAAATATGAATTCGAACGAAGATCCTAAAGTAGAACATCTTTTGAAATTTTGCCAAAATCCATTCAAAACAGTATATACTGAGCATAAGCTTCTAAAGGTTCTCAGGGAGAAGGGATTATACGAAGATCCAATTATTGTGCAAATCGATGACAGAATTAACCCAATTCGGTCGAAGAACAAAATTAAATCAATGTCTAAGCCATCAAATGGTGCAATTTTTCCATTAAAATTCCATTTAAAAAAGTTTTTTGAAGTCCCTAATGTATGTGAAGCATTATTAAAACGGCTTACTTGTCTAGAAAGTCCAAAAAAATTTCTAATTTTGTAAACGGCTTTTTGTGGAAAAGAATTAAGCTCGATAACACATTTACTGGAAAAGTTGTTTTCCCTTATTACCTTTATTTTGACGATTTGACGATTGGGTCCTCATTGCTCCCCAATTCAAGGAGTATATTTATCATTCCCCACAGCTCCAGTTAAATACAACAATATTTTTTGTGCTCCTATTTTTAGGTCAGTTGACATTAAAAAATTTGGCTATTCCAAATGCACGTTTAAGTTCTTAGAACTTTTGCATGATCTAGAAAGCAATAGAATAGAGATTTTCATAAACGGAGAAAGACATCGATTTTTTTTTATATTAGGCCTTATTTTAGGGGACAATCTTGGCTTAACAGCGTCCTGGGTTTTACCACTTCTTTTTCAAGTCATTTTTTTTGTAGGTTTTGCAAACTGTCAAAAAAGGAGACAGCTGTAGCTTTTGAAGTGAAAGTTGAATCCTTGCGAAACCGTATAAATTATGAAAGTGACTTAAAACAATGTGATGTACATACATCAGGAATTAAATCTGAGTGTGTTTTTAACAAGCTATGACATTTTTCTGCCCTCGAAATTTTTCTATCGATATCCTTTATGACGTGTTTGAAGGTATCTTGCGATATCTTGTGATCTTGTGATATACCACACATTGTATTATACTACAATACATTGAAAGTAAAATATTTGATTTGGGAACTTTAAATATTGGAAAAACAAATTTTCGATATGGAAGCGCTAAAATTGGAAATGTTTGTCCTCATTTCCAAATAAATAATTTAAAAAACATAATTTAAAGGCAACCGCACGGGAACTTATGACCTTCATTACATATTTCCCTTTAATGATGGGGGACTTAGTACCACACGATGACAAAGTATGGACATTTGTAACAATTTTATTTAAGGTTATTGATACTGTTACATATTCTGAGTACACGACAGCAGACTTAAAGTCTTAAAGTCACCGTTTTGTTTAATGATTCGCTAAAGCCGAAACACCATTTTCTGAACCATTACTTTCAAATCATTCAAGAGTCAGGGCCAGTCAAGTACTTATGGACATTTCCATTTGAAGCAAATCGTAAGAGATTAAAAACTTACACCAAACATATAACAACTTGTAAGAATGTTATTGTATCTATGGCCAAGAAAATGTGCATAAACTTTGCGGATTTTGTGCAAACTTTTGAAGTTCAAGATGTAGTTTTAAGCAAATCGAAGTGCCTAAGCCAGAGTTCCTTGTGCAGCAATGAAATTGCTAATTTTATTTAAAGTACTGATAATATAACTTGCAATGTATATGCAAAACTGCGAAACATAATTTACAAAATAGGTTTTATTTTATATGGTTACGAACCAGATTTCCAAGCATTTGAAATAAAAGAAATCTGCTCATTCCAAAATAAATTATAAAGTGTGCTCAAGCTGTTTGATGAAAACATTGTTAAGATAGTTTAGACCGTATTTGACTATTGCACTATGGGGAAAAAGTCCGTTTTTTTGGCATAAACTCTAGTTTTAAAGATAGAGCCTTGAAAATTATAATATATACTCCTTATGCACAAATAGAATTTCGTTTTTTTCCATTTTTTGAAAAAACCTTACGGTTTTAAAAACACAACTCACAGCCACCCACCCACCACCTCCCCGTTATGGTCAACCCCATAAAAATGTTCAGAATACTTTTTTTTTATTAATAGAAAAACAACCTTGCGTCAATCCGCGTAGATTTTTAACTAAAGCTTAACAGAACACAAACACTTTTGTAAGTTTTCGCCTAAAATAGACATATACAAGACACTAAATAACTGGAAAATGCAATCAGTTACTACACAATTTGTTTTAAGATATGTATTTAAGCATACCTTGACGTAAATTTTCCATATTTTTGTTTGTTTTTTAGCCCTCTAAACACTTTGCACGTCGTTGGGAAACTTTGTAGTACAATTAGCGCGATTTTTCTTCGAGATGAGCACGTTAATCGATAGATTTGGGATTTGGGACCATGGCTTTTTTACCTTTTTTGGATCTTAAAACCTCGGACGCAGCTACAAATTTCCTATATCAAGAAGAAAATCCAAATTAAATAGTTTTTATTTATTTTCCATCAAAGTTGAAAAATGTGGAACAAATTGGCGATTGGCAAATAACGCATAACTAAGAGATGCGGCTGGCAAACTACAGTATATTTTTCTTATTTTACTCTTAACTAACACACCAATCAGTGAAAGTAAGTAGGAAAGCGATTCAATACATAGTTTTTAAGATATACTCCCCGGAAATACAGAAAATTACCTAAAAACTGCGTGTTTTTTTAAGTGAAAAATTTGTCAACTTTGAAGGGGCATAACTTTTAACTTTTTTTTTTTTGTTACGACATACCTGTCGATTGGTGTGGGTCGCAACTGTCTAGGAAAAAGTCGAAATTTTTATTTATTGCACGTTTTTTGACCCAAGCCGCTACTGTGAGTCGTAGACAACCTAAATAAAAACAAGAGAGAACGCTTTAGTCGGGTTGTTGTCCCGATTATCTAATACCCGTCACTCGGCTAAAGGGAGTGCGAGGGAGATGGACATATAAACTTTGATCAGGTATAACTTTTTAACGAATGCTCCGATTTAAAAAATTTCTTCTACATTTCGATAGGTATAACTAAACACAACAGAATTGCATTTTTACTTATCCAAAATCTTTAAAAATGTGGGCGCCAGACACATTTTAGTATAGTTTGTGGGTGATTGTGGGCGTTAGAGGGGGCGTGGCGCTCGGCTGAAATAAACTTGCGCTGCGTAGGAAGCCCAAGAATATGTGTTGGTAATCCCAACTTTCTAGCTTTTGTAGTTTCCGAGATCACAGCGTTCATACAGACAGACAGACGGACAGACGGACAGACGGACATGGCTAGATCGACTCGGCTAGTGATCCTGATCAAGAATATATATACTTTATGGGGTCGGAAACGCTTCCTTCTAGCTGTTACATACTTTTGCACGAATACAATATACCCTTTTACTCTACGAGTAACGGGTATAAAAAGTAATTGAACTACCTATAATCAACAAGAGCAAATAAAACAGTGGAATATCATCCTTTGTAATTGAAATAATCGGTTGCATACTTGGCTCTCGGTCGTATTTTGATATGACAATCATCTTAAAAGAAAGCAAGAGACAACGCTATAGTCGGGTTGGTGTCCCGACTATCTTATACCCGTCACTCGGCTAAAGGGAGTGCGAGGGAGATGGAGAAAAAAATTTTGATCACGCATAACTTTTTAACGAATGCACTATGGGCAAATATTCAGTTTTTGAGGCATAAACTTCAGTTTTAAAGATAAAAATCCAAATATTTTTTTATATAGTTTTAAGACTAAGATGTAATTTCGGTTTTTGTTGCTTTTCGAATCGGACCACATCTTCATTCTACGCCCACGCCGCATATATATATATATATAAATTTGAAGGCAAGGATTTAAAGAAAATGATATTTGTGTTGGTAAGCCTGTAATACAATTTCGGTTTTTGTTAAATTTTGAATTGGACCCTGTCTCCATCAACCGCCTACGCCGCATACATACTTTTAAAGCAAGGATCTATATATTTGTTAATAAATATTTAATATTCAATGCCTTTCGTAACAAAACTGAAGCATCTTCTTATTGACATTTTTTGCCAAATTGAAGCAGCATGCAAAAGCAATGGCATTAAATTTTCTTTTTCTTTCGCCAATATAAATTCAACTTACGCTTTAATTGGGGTCCTGCATCAGTATAAGTGAGGCAGGTTTGTTACTTGGCGTGTTCTTTTCCAAAATTGAAATTTTTAGGTTCGATGAAAGCCACTGGGAATGATTTTCCTTGTACCGATCTATTATTCTGTGACATTTTTGCAAATTACGATTATAGAAGGCAAAAAACTGTTTAACTTTCTTTTTAACTTTCTTTTTGTGTGCTGACTATCGCTTAATTCCATTCAGTTCATCATTTGCAAAACAAATTCTATCACAGCGGATTGTTGCCAGTTGTTGTCGATTCAAACATTAAGCAATGTGTAGTGACAGAACTCGAATGCAACTACAACATGGAGGTTTTCCGAAAAACGTGCAAAAACGTGCAAAAACTATTGATAAGGTTTGATTAACAATTGTTTTGCTTATAACTTCCAATTTTTACCTTGCCTATACCGTCCTATACTCACAAGTTACACTCCACAGAAAGCAAAAATACATTTCTTATTTGTCATCTAAAAACTAAGCAGCAACACATTGAACAAATGGACAAAAAATCACATATAATAATCATTCTGTGTTTATAATTTATTTAACAAACCTCCACTCTTTGTATCCATATTTAAACTTTTTTGGTTTGTTTACAATAGCCACAGAAATCGAGGTGCAAAAACTACAAAGTTTCTCGTCCCTTTTTGTAAACGTGTGACCCTATTTCAAACATTCGACTTTCTTAAGGGAAAAAATAGCGAAAAACGCCAAATAAAATTCTTTGAAAATTGATTTTGGGTTATTTTAAGTATTGTAAATAACCACAGAAGGTCATTTATGTAATACTGAAGAACAAAAAAAATGTAAAAATGCCTCACTTTCGAATATTTTGCCCATAGTGGAATGGTTCGATTTGAAAACAATGAACACAATAAAACTGCATAAAAATTTTGTGATTTGTTATAATGGTGATTGGTGTTAAATATATGAAATGAGCAGTGTGGTGTGTGTTATATTAAATGTTAATATTAGCAGCATGCATAAAACTGGTAATCGACGTCCAATTTTTTATTGGTTCATTTCCAAGTAAACGATAGATATCGTTATATTTGAGTAGTGTTGGATAATGCAGTCTTGTTTGTGTATATTTTGAGCCATTTAACAAAATTTGCGATATGTCTTCATTAACATTGCAAGAATCACAAAGGGCGTTATTGAAAACTTTCATTTTTGAGAGCGTATATCTATCAAATGCGTGACCGCTTAGGATTCTGTTTAGTGTCTTTGTTTCTATGCGATTGAAAAGGTCTTCTTTCTTGTTAAACCAACCCAGCGGCGAAAATTGCCATTACAAAATGGATTACGAATGCATTACTTCTCCTCTAGTAATTAGGAAACAATGGATTACAACATGCATTACTTTGCCATAGGCATGGCCGCCTTGTAATGTGGTCGGGACACAATCTGCATTACTAGTAATGGGAAAAGTATGCTAGGGCCGATTCACCTTCGGGTCTCCATTACGAATTCATAATACTTTTCCAAAATTGTAATGCAAAAAGTAGACGGACTAGAGAAAATTCAACATACAATTTAAAAAACGTAATGTGCGTTGTAATGCTGTTCATTTATGAAAAACAAAAATATTCCTTCCTCATGTAGGAATTGAACATGGGTATTACTGTATAATGGATGGAAAGGCTAACCGCTCGGCCATTGTCTGTGCTTTTATTGGTTCGTTAAACTATAATTAAAATTAATGTTGTCACTATTGAAGACCCGAAGCTCAAATGTGACGGAGGGGAAACGAAAAAACGAACACATAGGAAAAATTTTGTAGGTGTGTTTGTAATTTTTGACGAAGGAAATCGTTAACGAACAAAAAAACGAAGTCATAGGAGCTCTGATTACAACTTCACTGACGAAAAACAGCGATTGTAATCGATTACATTTTCTACACTTGTAATGCATTTTTTCTCCAGACCCCATTCCCATGTTCGCCGCTGGGAAGGTTCGGTTGTGGTATATGGAGAGAGGAGAGAGTATCCCTTGTTACGTTCTATTGAGAACAGATTGTATTCACGTTCCCAATCTTGCTTAATTTGTGCGAACATATGATTTAGAGCGTCTTTTAGGGTCCATCTCACGGACACGACAGTGCCGCTAAACCGATCATTTTTAGCAGCTATATCCGCGAGGTCGTTCTCCCAAATATTGGAATGACTTGGAATGTGGTGGAATTCAATAGATATCAATGTTGAACTGTTTATTATTTTTTTAAGAATGCATTGAGAAATGCAGTTTTTTGAATACGAGTTTTTTAATGTCTGGATGGCACCAAGACTACACAGAGAGAATTCGCATTTTAAATTTGTATGAAGCGTTTTACTTTTTAAAATTTTTCGACCCTTTTTTTGCACCCAAAATGTTTTGTTTTTAGTTTTAAAATGTTTTGCTTTAGAATTGGCACTTAAAATGTTTATTTTCATTTTCAAAATGTAAATATTTTTTTTTGTCTTGTATTTTTTCTTGAACTTAGAAAAGCTTTCTGCCACGAAAAAAATTAAAGTGGGCATGGCTCAGAGGCCAAAGTGCTAGGTTCTGGTACTATTTTGTGCTCGGGAGTACCAAGTTCAAATCCCGCTTCACCATACAACTTTTTTTTTTTTATTTAATTAGTAATCTAACATTCTTTCTAATACAATATTGTTCTTAAAATTGTTAGGGAAATGTTAATTATGCGTCTTAAAACTTTTTACTCACTCTGCCTCAGCCGGTTTTTGAACCGGGGTCCTGTCGCATCGTAGACAGACCTCTTACCCATTGGACCATCGCGCCATGTTACGCGCGCGTGTATTAGTTCAACATAAACATAAAGTTAACTCGTTCAAGCATGCTCAAATTTAAAATGCAACTTTGGAAAATATGTATGGCGAAATATTTATTTCCTAACGTTCACTTGACCAAATTGTTTTGAAACGTTTATGTTTACATTTAACTTATGCATTGTAGAATTTTTTTTTGGATTTTTCAAAACTTTTGTATTCAAATAAGTATTTAAAATACTACGTTTTAAAATTTGTATGGCTAAAATTTTTTGAAAAACGTTTTGTATTAGAATGACATTTTAAAACGACATTTTAAAAAATCTTATTTTCTCTGTGTATCTGTTAAAATTGCTAATCTGGGAAAATTCTTAGCTATGCCGAAGTCAATGGCTTTTTCTAGGGCTGTGAGTTCAGCAGTCAGCGACGACAGTTTTTTGTCTATGTAAAAACTTTGTATAGAGTTTGAATTCATGTGAACGAAAGCACTTCCTGTAAAATCTTCCGACACAGAACCATCCGTGAAGATGATTTCCATATTTTTCGCGGTTAAATCTTTTATTTTTTCTCTAAATAGAGAAGGAATAATGGCTTCGTTTGCCATATTTTTATTATTACAAGCGCCTTTAAAAAATTTCGTATCAACAGAAATCTTTCGTGTGAACAACGAATTAGGACAAATGGGAGCAATGCAATCCAGGATATTTTTAAATTCACTGTAAACTCTATAGTAGCTAGTATTTTTGGCAACAAATGAGTTGGACAAAAGCGACGCAGCCGGTAGCCCATGAGCGAACGTTTTGGCCAACTCCTTTGCTGTAGCGAATTTAATTCTATACGAAGGAGGTAATTCTGCTGCGAGATTGTAAATAATATTAACTGAAGTCGATCTAATTAGCCAGCCCTAAGGCCTTTCTAAGGTGAACGTTAGCATGCTTATTAATATTCTTTTGTACTGCTTTAGAAATGTTTGAAAACGATGAGCAGGCATACTCAAATCTTGATCTTATAAATGCTTTGTAGAAAAGCAATGACTTGCTTGGATGTACTCCGAAGCGGCAGCCACTGATCATTTGAATAAACATATTCGTTTGATTGGATTTAGAAATTGTTTTCTTAACATGCTGAGTTATTGGAACTTATGATTCTACCTAAATAATTTACACTATCTAAATTTTTTAAAATAATACTATTACACATAACACTTAAAGGTTTTCTTCTTAGATTAAAATGAATGGTAGCCGATTTGTCTGGATTAAAAGTAAGATTATTAATATTGCACATTTCCATAAATCTATTGACTTTTTGTTCTAATTTCTCTTCTGCCAGCGAAAAGACCTTGCCATAACAGACTAGGAAAAAATCGTCAGCGTACTGGAATAAAACACTGTCTTGGTCATTACTTAAGTTGTGAAGCTCAGCTGTGTATAAATTAAAAAGGATTGGACTCAGACAACTACCTTGACTAACTCCTTTATTAACCGTAACCTCTGCGGCACCCTTAGTGAGCACTCTTTTACTAAGGAAGTTAACAATAAAATAAAAATGATTGTGGTCAAAACACATACTAACTAATTTGCTACCTAAAATAGGAATATTGACAGCACCAAAGGCTTTGCTTAGGTCTAAAACAGCTGCGGTAACATGGAAACCACGAGCTTTTAAATTAGCTATATTATTTATCACGTCGTTGATGCATTGGGCAGTAGAATGATTTATTCTGAACGCATAGGATCTTGGTGGCAGAATTGCATTTTTATTGATGTGCTCTTCCATACGCAATTTTATCAAACCTTCTAAGCACTTAAAAGTCACACTTAGAAGGCAGATAGGTCTGTTGTTAGTAATAATTGAAGAGTCAAGATTTTTTTTGGGAACAGGTATAACCTTTATTTTCCGCCACATATCTGGAATAACACCATTGTCTAAAGTATCGTTTAGCAGGGTTACCAGTTTTTCTATTTGTTCCAAGGGTAGAGCTAAAAGCATTCTGTATGAAATATTATCAAGACCCTTAGCCGAATCTGGATTGCGAGAGTTAAGAAAGTCAAGGAGTTCACGAGCTGAGAAATTTGAGTTGTTATAGCAATAAAGCAGGTCAGCAGAGAAAGACACGTCAGAACACTCAGCAGTGTTGGGTGCAGTGGCTATTTGATTAGGAAAATCCCTATGTACTGAGTCAGAAATGGCACTATTGGACCAAAGACATTAGATTATATTGGTCTTTGATTGGACGGTTTGATTTGCTTGTAAAGTTTAAGAGAATGGATTTTGTTCCACATATCTTTCAGTGAAGAGGGGTTAGAAATATCTTCCGCAAGTTTATTAAGGTTTTCCTTTCTCATTTTATAAAAGTAGTTATTCAGTTTTTTATTACTATTAATATAGACAATAGCATCAGAGTGTAGCTTGGATTTATAATACTTTTGTCTACTTGCGTTACGTAGTCTGAACAATTTTTCGCAAACCTCGTCCCAATACTTTTTTGGAACATATCTATTGTTTGTATTTATTTGAATTGAATTTTTAGAGTGTATAGTTTGGGAAGAATTGGAAATGCTGTCTAGGGATGTGATCTGAATTTTTGAAAGGTCTTGGATTATTCTCTGATGGTTAAATTTAGTTATGTTAGTTGAAGCAGAAAATTGGTTAATTTCTATTAAAATTGGAAAATGGTTACTATTTGAAATTTTAGAGCTTATTGAAGACCAGTTAGCACTAAGATTACTGTTATTACAAAAAGTGACATTAAGAGTAGAACTGTAGGATGGATTATGAGAGTATGTTGGAGAGCCGTTGTTTAGGCAAAAAAACCCTGAGTGTAAAAGGGAATTTTCTAAAATGCCGCCTCTGTCATCTTGAGTATTATTACCCCAAATGCTGGATTTGGCATTAAAGTCACCACCTATAACAGCTAGACCACTCGATTGAGCAGCAGTAGTAAAAAGATCATCACAACCTTGTTGAAAAGAACTAATGTCTGTGCTGGGTGCAGAATAGACACTGAAAATATTAATATTATTTCTTAAATTAGTTGTACAGATACCAATAACTTCAAAGCTAATATCACAGTTAATTTGTTTAAAACGTATATGTTTTTTTAAATAAATTCCAACGCCTCCATAACCATCGTTACGTGGCTTACATACAAAGTTATAATTTGCCAAGCTACACATGGAATTATTGGAAACCCATATCTCTTAAAAAAATCCTATGTCTATATTATTATTGACTAAGAATAATTCTAATAATTGTTTGTTATTATTAGCAGTTAAGCTCTGAATATTATACTGCAAGATTTTTAAAGACATTTAAATAATAAAATTTTACGTTATATTAAAATAAAACAGACAGCAAACATAAATAAATAAACAATTAAAAGAATAATAAAAAAATTAATAAAATAAGAATTATTATTTAAAATTAAACAAGTTGAATAAAATAATTAAACAAGTTGATTAATTTTAAACAAATCAATTTTTGAATTTGTAAACGCAATTCTGTTTCTTAAATTTTCTAAAAAGTTTCTTGATTCAGGTACTAAATTGGTGGTTTCATTGACTAGAAATGAGGAGATTTCAGAAGCTAATTGATTTAAACTGTTTTCCGCAGCTTCAAGAGCTGGATTGTCTGTAATAGGTTGACTAGAGGGTGAGCAGATAGTCGGGTTAGAATGAATGTGCGAAAACTTTTCGTTTAGAGTGTACTCGTGTTCTTGAAGAGCAGCTTTCCAGCTGAGCATAGTGTCGCTGGAATTTTTCTCTTCATTTTTCTTGTTAAGAGAGTTCTTAAAAACTTTGTTAAAAGGGTTATGTGCAAATATATGTTGGGTAGCTATTTTGGTATTATTTTGTAACACTGGAATGGCGGATTTTCTTTGCCATGATGGCTGGGGGAAATGGTTTATATTATTGGTGCCTACTTCATCTAAAATTTGGAAGAGAGAGGGGTACCTAATCTTTGTTTCATTTCGTGATAAATTTTCAAAAGTCATACATTTCTGAATCGCGTACGCTCTCTTACGAGCGGGGCAATCAAGAGAGGTGGCTGAGTGGTTTTGTTTGCAGTTAGCACAAAGTAGTTGACTGCATTGTTGTTCTCTTGCATGTGAAAGGGAACATTTACTGCATATTTGTTCAGTTTGCTTACAATGCTGAGCGAAATGATTAAATCTAAAGCAACGAAAACATTGATCAAAAGGAACAAATGGACTAACATTAATTTTGGTGTACAAAAAGGCAACCTCGTTGGGAATTTGAGTACCTTTAAACAGAATCTTAACCCTAGGAGTGTTGACAAAAATATCTTTAATATTAAAATAATTAAATACTAAAATATTATTATCACGGTCCTTAGTCTTCACACGAATTATTTCTTGTATAGGCACTGGAGAAGAAATGTATTCCTTAAGTTCAGTGTCGGAAAACTTTGTCGGAATATTAAAAATAATACCCATTTTAAAAATGAAGTGCTTGAGAATTTTTGGTTCGTAACCATTATTTTTAAGATTAGAGGACAGGATGCTATTAGCTGCCGCTGCTGACTTGCACTCAGCTTTGCAACGCCCATAACCAATCTTGCTTACTGAGGTAATATCTTTAATGTTTAATTTTAACAGAACAGCATTTAATTCAAGGGGGTTTATAGGAACTCTTCTAGGTCGACCATCGCCATTGTTTTCACCAATTTTGTCTATGTAGACCACAAATGGTCCCTTGTGAGCGCTGCTGTATGAATAACCGTTGTTTTCCAAATTATCTTTCTTCTCTTCTTTGTTCTCCATTATAACATTTCCACTTACTTGGCTGCTTGTACTGGGATTACTTATAGGGTCATTACTCTCACTCAACTCCATTTCTTCACTTTCTGATACTTTTTGATTTTTCTTTTTACTTATAGGCGATAATTTCGGCCTTTTGCTGCTCAACTCCGAGAAAGGGCCTTTACCCTTGCACTATGGGGCATTTGACCACTTTTGTTGGCCGAAATTAATAACTCGGCCAATTCAAAAGATATTGACATGAAACTTTACCAGTCGCCATTTTTTATCCCTACGCATATTATATATGAGAATCATCCGGATCGGACAACTATATCATATAGCGGCCATAGAAACGATCAAATTAACTTTGCTGTTTTTGGAGATAAATGCACATAACTTTATAAATATCAATTATTAATGTTTTTATAACAATATTAAAAGTTTCGTACAAATCGGACGACTATATCCTAAAGTTCTCAAAAAAAGGGCGAAGGGAAAGAATTTCCTTTACATTTGAACGACTTTTTGTTTAAGTTGTAGCGGAACTTTCGTTTTAAAGCCGCTAAAGTTCACTTAAGCTAGTTAAAAACAAAGCTAAGTAATTCTACTCTATTTTGATAATAACACTAGTTTACAAAAAAAAATCGACGTCGCCCTACTTGAAGACAACCTTAATTTTCTGGTAAAGAACATCTCCCTGATTAAGAAATGGGCACTTATAATTTTTTTTATGATGTCAATTTTTTTTTAAGTGTAAAAAACGTTTTTGGCCCTTTTTTATTTTCTATCTTCTGTTCTGGTAAACCGATTTTGATCATCTTAGACTTATTTTACTGGTAATAGAATGACCTTTAACTTTCTTATTCACAGCATTGAGTTCCAGTCATTAGTTTAGAAGCTACACCGCGTCAAAGTCAAAAAAAGGGAAAAAATTCAATTTGAACAGGCATAAATCCGATCATTAAAAATACACGCCTAAAAACCGAAATTAGTTTTATAGTTTATTCTTAGAGATTGGACTTTAAGCAAAATAATAAGACCATCAGCTCAAAAATCAACCATGCGTTCCATTTTATATAGATTTTTCAAGCTGGGTAAAAAGGGTATTACAGTCCTGTTAAAGCCATGTTAAGGCCCTGTTGTCTCAGTTAACAGCTGTAAACGGCGAAAAAATCACCGTTGTCCCAAACTCAAAATATTCATATAAAGTGCATTTGCTGGTGGATTCTAATGATCATTAGCTTGTTTTTTTTGTCAAAGAACAATCTACCAGAAGAAGTTATAAAACTAATTTCGGTTTTTAGGCGTGTATTTTTAATGATCGGATTTATGCCTGTCCAAATTGAATTTTTTCCCTTTTTTAGACTTTGACGCGGTGTAGCTTCTAAACTAATGACTGGAACTCAATGCTGTGAATAAGAAAGTTAAAGGTCATTCTATTACCTGTAAAATAAGTCTAAGATGATCAAAATCGGTTTACCAGAACAGAAGATAGAAAATAAAAAAAACCAAAAACCTTTTTTACACTTAAAAAAAAATTGACATTATAAAAAAAATTATAAGTGCCCATTTCTTAATCAGGGAGATGTTCTTTACCAGAAAATTGAGGTTGTCTTCAAGTAGGGTGACGTCGATTTTTTTTGTAGACTAGTGTAATTTAAAGCCAGAAAAGTCCTTACTTCCTTAGCCACCAGAGCAAACGAAAGGGGTGTGTGAAATTTGAGGTTATGGTCTAAAAAATCAAATTACTGAAAAAGTGGCAAAAAGTGGCGATTCTGACCATATACATTTTAACAACAATTAAATAATCTACAAATCCCAATAGGTTTCAGAAGTGGACTCCGCTGGACTCACTTTGTTGCTCCATTTGAAATTTAGTTTTCTTACAAAAATTTACTTTTTAGACCACTCCCTTTAACACTAATTTATAAGAAAAAAACTCTTGATTTTTGTCGTTTAACCACACAAATACTTAGTACACAGCGCAATCCTTTTAATTCAATCCAAAAAGTTTACTTAGATTGCTTAAAAACTCAAATTTAAAGCACTTTAAAACTGCAAGCGAAACGTTGAAATACAACAGCCGGAGAATTGCATTTCGAACAGCTGATTTAACAGCTTCTACCTTAAAAGAGGCGACCTCTATCGGATTTCTGTAAACGTAACATTGTTAAATGATCTTCTGTTAACACATCCTCAAACAACATTTTTTGTTCTAACGACTATTAAAAAATGGGTTTTGGCCAACAAAAGTGGTCAAATGCCCCATAGTGCCTTGGCCTCGGAGGCCATTTTTCTTTGGGTAATTTTACCCGTAGTTGATTTTTATTTTGAATCAATAACAAGAAACAAAAATTATTAGTAATTAGAAGAATATGTTGAGTTATAATTTTTTGTTTTGAAAAAAACAAAAAAGTAAAAATTTGGTTTTTAATACACACTGCTCAAACACCACCGTTGCATGCAACAGGTCACACGCGAATGTTCCGAAATATTTAAATTTTTAAAATCGCGATAAAGCGATTGTGGGCGTTAGAGTGGGCGTGGCACCTTTTTGAAACAAACTTGCGCTGCCTACGAACTCCAAGAATCTTCATGTAAAATACCAATCCTCTAGCTTTTATAGTTTCCGAAATCTCAGCGTTAATACAGACAGACAGACGGACAGACAGACATGGCTAGATCGACTCGGCTAGTGATATTGATCAAGAATATATATACTTCATGGAGTCGGAAATGCTTCCTTCTAGCTGTTACATACTTTTGCACGAATAGAATATACCCTTTTACTCTACGAGTAACGGGTATAAGCTTCAGGCAGTGCTCAAAAATATGAAGTCTGATGGAAGTTCGATTGCAGTAATGGAAGATATGAAGGAGGTTATTAATTTTTGTAGTGATCCATTTAAAAACGTTGGTAGTGAATATTTGTTCCTTGAGAAGCTGAAATCGATGGACCTGTATGACGATCTGCTAAGTGTAGCAAGTCTGCCAAGTTACTGTATTCCATCTAGATCATTCTTGTATAATGTTAGCGTACGTTGTTGTTGTTGTAGACCTTGCTCTCACTGTGCTTTGTCTCTCTCTTTCGATCTCATCGCTCTCACAGTCTCTCAGAGAGTCGGGGTTGGTGCGAGTCGTGAGCTGAGCGCGAGTTCAGTTGAATGCCAGCAGTGATCCTGACCAGATAAAACTTGTGAAATAAAACTATAAACTATTTTGTGTATACCTATATTATACTGTGTGGTTATTCATTAATAGGGATATATATCATACCCCTACACAAAGGAATTAAATATAGTTCCATTTAGTAATTTGGTATGGCAGGAAATTTGCGAGGAGCTCGGAAGAAAAATTCAGCCTGCCACGCTATATTCATATGTCGTCAACAATCGGTTCGACCTGAAACTGCTTTTAACTGGAAAAGTTATAAATCCGAGACTAACGGAATGCACTGACCTTGACCTTGCCCGTGATTTATCAGAGGCAAATCTCGAGTCTGACACTGAAAATGATTCGTATAAATTTTTGATGACATTCACAGTCCGAGTTTGACCAACTTGTTGTGAAAACTTCGAGGAACTACAAGGACAAGAGAGGAGCGTTTCTCGAAACGGCTATCAAAACCCTTCAGTCCCAAAAATGGACGGAGATGTTTTCAAAGAGGATTTTTTATGAATTTCGGCTGAAAAACTGCAGGAATTTTCCGAAGTAGGTTATTGAAAAGAATGTTGCAAAGACTTTTTTATAGGCTGGGATAGAATTCAGTCCGGCCAGGGTCCTCTATAGTTAAATTTGTAGAAGACACAGGAGACGAAACAAGACTGGGAGTTGCCGCCTGGATCTGCACGTTTGCGTCGAGTAGACGTAACGTGGTTACCGGAAGGGGATTTGCCAGGAGCGGCCCTGAGAAGGGATCCGGAGTCTAACGCGGCGCAGAGAAAACGGCTCGGAGGCGCGGCGTAAGTAAGACAAGCAATACGATATTGCGTACAGAAAACGGTTTGGAGACGCAATACGAGAACTTGAATGACGCGAGTTAACGTTTTCCTCGTGGACAGTTTTGGTGGCCGCGTTGCGTAGAGAAAGCGGCTCGGAGACGCAACTCGGTAACCTAGCTGACACGAGACACCGTTTTATTCACCAGACGCAGGGTTTCTTTTCACTAGTTCTGCTCTTTATTTTCACTCTTTTGCCCTTAACAGTATGCTTTGCGCCTAACAGCACGCTTGCGCCTAACAGCCCAATTCGGATTCGTTCACGTGTGATTCCGATAACTTATCGATACTATCGGCATTCGCCCCGACAGGCCAGCTGACCGATCTTGCTGATCAACACTGGCAACATTTGCGCGCGCAAATTTAAAACTAGGACAAAAATCTAAATTACACAATATTTCCAATACTATAGTAAAATGTGAGGAGGGTAATACCCATCCTCACACTGTTTATAACAAATGTTTGGTCATTTCATTATATTCTTTTTATTTTGTTATATTCGTTGCGATGCCTGACTATCGAAAGCTGCGAGCAGGGGCGTAGCCCAGCTGATATCGCTAATAAATAATACCCCCAACGAGTCGGCAAGCAACGAACTTACTAAATTACTTAAAATACTAAGTTAAGAAAAATACCTATGTACGATGGTATGAACGGAAAAGAGAGAGTTGGTAACAC
Organism: Drosophila prostipennis; assembly: GCA_037075205.1. Classification (NCBI taxonomy): domain Eukaryota; kingdom Metazoa; phylum Arthropoda; class Insecta; order Diptera; family Drosophilidae; genus Drosophila; species Drosophila prostipennis. The sequence goes on from JBAMCJ010003886.1 coordinate 144,199, forward strand.
TAAATTAACGTAACTCTTGGAATAAAGCACACACTTGGAAAGGAAGCCAGCTACTCGTTTTTGTTTCGATTTCTGGATAAAACCCAGTGGGTTGGCAAAGTTGCAATTTTAACCCTGCTCTGCGAGCAAACAACAAATATGTTATAAGTTTTTTTTTTCAAATTTCATTTTTCTTTCTTTAATTTTCTTTTAAACATATTAAAATTAAACTAAGCCTACTTCTTCCCCATCATCCTCAATATCGTTGTCCAAATCGGTGTCCTTCTCCGGTCCTTTATCTGTACTGGTCGTTGCCTTTCTTCGGGTAGCCTCTTTATAGACCCGGTTTTTTCCGAGTAAAGGCGGTTCGAAGGTCTTTTATAAAGTCTTCGTGCCCATACCCTTCCCTCTTTTGAGATTCTGCAAAATATAGAGTTTGAAAATGTTATTAGACGAAATTGCCAAATTAACATCAACAATTTTTAACACTTACCGTACAGAACTTCGTTCGTTCAACGCAGCAAATGTGGAGAACCCTTCCTTTTGCCTGCAGCCCGCATAGTTCATCTACATTATCAGCACTGGGCTGATAATGCGGCTGAGGTTTTTCGAAAGCGAGTCCCCAATATAGGCTTTAAACATCGAAATCAAGTCAGGGAGAGATTTGATGGGCAACTGAGTCCTAAGACTCGAGCTCCCCTCTCCACTAACTTTCCGGAGCAGCGCCAATATATGGTGCTGCGTTTTTGCCATTTCCCCAACCATGGCTGTCACCTCCTTTTTTTGTCCGCCTCCATCTTCGCCAACACCTCCCCCTTCAGGGCCGACAACTCCCCTTCCACGTCGACCTCCTTTTTGTTTTCCACCGGAGGTGGAGCAGGAGAGCAGGAGGGTCCTGCCAGGGGGAGGGTGGGGAATGAAAATTTCGGGTACGATTCCACTTCCTTAAAACGAAAAAAAAAGTTAGTACATTTTTATAATTTTCTAAAGGGGGCATCTAAGTAAAATAAATAATGATTGTTTAGTTCAATAAACTGGTAGGATAACTCATAAAGAATATGTCATAAAAATTATAATTAAACGGCTGTTTATACAAAATACTTTAAAATTAAACAAGTAATTATAATTAAACTGCTGTTTATACAAAATACTTCAAAATTAAACAAGTAATTTTTACGACATATTCTTCAAGAGTTTATTTATACCAGTTTATTGAACTAAAAAATCATTATTTATTTTACTTAGATGCCCCCTCTTAAGCCAAAACTTTCTACAAAAATTGTATACAAAAACATTACTTTAGTACGAAAACAGAACATTATACACACCTTGAATGCTGGACATAGCCTCCAAAAGAACATAGTGGACTTGAGTTTGTTTGATTAAATTTGAAGTTTGGATTTTATAAAGAAATCAAAAAAGGATCTCAAGCCGAAGCTTTTCGCGCGCGAATTCCAGGCGAAAAAGCCCACCTCCTGCCCGTCTGACCGGAGAGGCGCAGTCATATAACGCACGACACGTAGTGGCGAAAAAAAAATAGTTTAAAAAATTTTATAAGTTAAACTACTTTACAATCCATTTTGAATTATTCATTACTTTACTTTTTTAATTAACTGTGTGTAACAAGGGAGTCAGTACTATTTTATCAGACAAATAAGGAGTGTAAACATATTTAAATAAAATTTCATTAACCGAAAATGTTTCTGCCTCACTGTACCAATTGCTATCAGTGAGAACAATTCCTAAGGATAAACTAGATACAGGAGATTCAAAAAAACTGTTAACATTAGAAAATCTGTGTATCTCAATAAAACACTTATTATCTGTATAAAAAAAATCTTGTTATTCTAAATGGTATATTCGGCCTTACACTACATATATTATTTGGCATTTTTGTGGACAACGTATAGCTACTAAAATGATACTTTATTATGTTTCCATGTCTGTCAGTTTTTTCCCCAATAAATTTATCTTCTATAGCCTTATAAACTGACATTTTCTTTTCTACCTGTTCTAAAATTGTATTTGTTTTTTTCACACTACGCTTAACTTGCTGCAACAAATTTTCAAACCGATAAGCTGTAAAAGTATTAATGTGCCCAAGTTCTCGAACGCAATCAACTAAGTGGATCATATTGTGAACATTATAAGTTAAAGCTTCTTTCGGATAAACAGTGGTAAAGGTGCTGACAAAAAAAATTTATTAACTCGCTTGCAGTGTCGAGCAGTAAAATATAATTTGGACTCAATAATGCCCTGTAAGCACACATTAGAAGAAGAAAGTGATAATAACAGTCATCCGAAACTTTGTCCCTCAACAAAACTTGACCTATATATATAAAAAATTGCAAATGCTCAACTCGTCTAGGGATCTGGGTTTTCTTGCAAACTCAGAGGGCCAATAAGGTTTTAAATTTAAAAGTTCTTCTGAAATGTTAGATATATATATGTTTAATGTTTATTTGTAAATGGCAAGCCTGAATATTCGCCATAAACAGTTACATTATTAATCCGCTCGCCAGTTTGAATGCATTTCATGCCACCGCTGAACGAATTTGTCCCTGGAGTCCCACACATAAAAGACCTTGCTGGGGCATCACAAATAAAAAATCTTAATTTTATTGTTACAGTGTTATGACCAACTTCGAATGGACTTGCAGAAAGTTCAACCAGCTCAGAAACAAAATCAGTCATGTAATCATCTACATTAGCAGGCTTTCGATTGCCAACATAAGACCCAATTAAACACCCATCACTACTGGAAACATTTTGAAAGTATCTTAAAACTGGCCACAAGCTTGTACTCGAACTTTTAAAAATCGGTGGTCCGTCCACATTGACATCTAAAATTAACTCAGAATTATCTATCAATTTATTTATTTATTTAATGACCTGGTCTTACGCTTCGGATAACCGCCTTAGATAAATTTAAATTTAGAAGCCCATTAGCCGATCGCGCAACGTCTAGGTTATCTGAAAGTAAAATTTTTAGAAGTGCATCAAGTTGATCCCTAGTAACACTATTATTATAGTACCAGTCTACTAATTTTTCCCGAAGACTGGGTTTGGATTCAACGTTAACGAAAGCATTATTAAATTCTATATCTGTTTCAAAGGAATGTTTAGAAATATTTTGTTCCTCAATAACAGAAAGATTTTAGTCCTCAACTACAGAAATACTTTGGTCCTCAATTACAGAAACATTTTAGTTTTGTCTGTTTAAATTTAAAGCTAAAGCAACCAATCGCCCAAACTCCTTCTTTTCTTTTTGAGCTAAACGGTGCAAATTAGATCGGAAAAGTCTGGCCATTATAAAAAATGTTTTTTTAATAAACGTTTAATATACACAAATATAATTAGTATTAATAAAATGTTGTTTTTTTAAATTGTTTTTTAAAAAAAATTTTAAGTTCATAATTTTGTAAATTTAAAAAAATAACTTTTAATTTTTATTATTTTTAAATATTATTGAAAAATAGATTGAGGTCCACAAATGTTAAGACTTAGGTCCACCTTAACAGAAATGAAAACAAATAGAGAACACATGAAACAAAGAAATGAAAAACAAAACTGCACTTTTGTTACACAAAAACTAAAATTAAATTTAATTCTTACACTTTTGATGTTGTTGTTCTTCCGTTGTCAAAAATCCGCTAATGAGGTCATACAAAAAATAAAAACAATAATTATTTATTTATTTCCAAAAATTAGCAAATATCTGCCAATATAAACTTAACTCCTACCTCCGCCCGAGTAAAGGAGTTTTTTTTTAACGATATGCTCCGACTCACATCAAGTGGGCAGAGGCAAGGATAGGTGACTTAAAGTTTAGGTTGTGGCTAAATCAAACTCCAAGATCTGTTACGGAATTAATGCGTTCAAGATCGTTCATCCCAATGGAATAATTAAAGAGGAAAAGTCTCTTCCGATAAAAATACATGAAGCTACATTTAGAATTATTTAAGAACAGCAGGTTCTGGAGACATAAGTCATAAGTCATAAGTCAAAAGACATATGTTGCATAAGTCCGCTTGAAGGAGTACGTGAGAATCAACGTTTGTTAAGGGCATACAAAGTTTTACGTCATCGGCGTACATCATCACGTGGGAAGAGAGAATTACTTGAGGCAAGTCATTTATAAAGATACCAAACAGATGTGGTCCAAGGTAACTCCCTTGGGGAACGCTAGAAGTCACATGGACAAGGTTAGAGATCGAATTTTTAAATAATACTCTCTGCGTCCAGTTCAATAAGTATGAAGAAATCCACTTCGTCAACGAGATCGGGAATCCTATAAGCGTAAGTTTTTTTAACAGTAACTGATGGTTCACCGAATCGAAAGCCTTTCTGAAATCTGTAAAAATTACATCAGTTTGGGTGTTTGTTTTAACCGCATTCCTAATAACCAGGGATCGTAACTGTTATGAGTTTTATTTTAAAAATCGCTTTTTAATCATTATGTCGATCAAAAATAAAACTCAAAATCGTTTAGTGGCGGCTGTGTAGGTGATAAAAATGTTTTAAAAAATAAGGTATGGTATTGGGCCTATTGGGTTTATTTAAAGATGTTTGCCAACTGAAATTAACGACCATAAGTATGATTAATTAATTAATTTACGTCGCGCAAAGGAGAAATCATAAGTGTACATAAGTGAGTACATTTGGTAAGAAAATCCATTGTATATACTGGCTCAGTGATAAGTATCAGCTCCACAACAACAGAGGTTAACTTCCAGCTGAGGGTAAAACCTTTTTACAGATTATAAAGCTTTGTCTATATTTTGCAGCATTTGTCACGAGAAATTATAACATAAGACTGCAAACAGTAATTCTACTTATGTAAACGTCTACTTATGTAATCGTAACTATTATGAGTTTTATCCTAAAAATCGCATATATATACAATGTTTAAAAATGCCAGTGGTGTAAGGTTTAAGCTGGAATTTATTTAAACTTTTTATTTAGCTTTACAAATAAAAGTTGTTTTATGGATTCTGATGATAGCTTGCTTCTAAGGTCCGTTAGAATTAACTTGAGAGCAGAAAAGGACCTCTCAACGCTCACTTGGGTAGCTGGCACGGCATGGACCACTTTTGCCATTTGGTAGAGGTATGGATATACGAATTTTTTCTCCTCCCAATAACTCATAATATCCGTATTTACATCGATCGGCTTGGGGAAAAAATTGTCGATTTCGCTGTAGGCTTTTTTAATGTCCTCATCATAAGCGTCGGAGTTCTCTACACTCTGAATATCTTCAAAAGAGTTAAGAAACTCTTTGAGGAGAGAACTCGATTGATTAGAACATGATGTTGGTTCATCTTCAGGTATATTTTGACGAGAATCGCTCTAAACAAATCAAATTAAAACATAAATTAAATCATACCAAATTATAAATTAATGTATAAGCCGAAGTTTTTTACTTACTTTGTTATAAACAGCATGTATCATATTTTACAAATTGATTCATTTTTTATTGCATTAAAATCGAAATAGTTTCGCGGTAAGTTATAGGTTAATATTCAAAATTATTTTTTTGGGAGCAGATGCTTATACTAGACTCACTATGAATGTAAACAAACACATTATAAAAATTTTGACGTCTAAGCGGAGACATACAAGACGAATTTTCTTTTTTGAATAAATTATAAAAAATTGTAAAAAGAGTTGAACTACTGTTATTATACATATATTATGTGGAGCTTACACTTACCCACTGAGCCAGTATATACAATGGATTTTCTTGACCAAATGTATTACCCATATCATATTCCGTGGATCCACGCATAATGAATTAAAACTTGGATTTCTCCTTTGCGCGATGTAAATTAATTAATTAATCATACTTATGGTGGTTAATTTCAGTTGGCAAAAATCTTTAAATAAACCCAATAGGCCCAATACCATACCTTATTTTTTAAAACAGTTTTATCACCTACACAGCCGTCACTAAACGATTTTGAGTTTTATTTTTGATCGAAAAAATAAAACTCAGAGAATAAGTTTTATTTTTTGATTTTTATATAAAACTCAAGGAATAACTGTTATTTTCCAAGCGGAAAATAAAACTCAGAGAATAAGTGTTATTTGTCAATTTTTATATAAAACTCACAGAATAACGATTATTTTTTGAGTTTTAAATAAAAATTGCAAAAATAAAAATCATTGCGAATATGTAAAATACAATGTTTTATAATGACAGTGGTATAGTTGTTTTTTTTTTATGAGTCTTCCTTGTCGCTGATTTTGTTGTTTGAAAAAACAAAAATAACACTTATTTTCGTTCCCTGCTAATAACTGTAGTAAACTCTAGAAGGTTGATTGACGTTGATCTACGTTTCATAAAGCCGTGCTGTGTTGGGGACATTATTGAGCTACACTGGTGCTGAAGCTGTGCAGTAAATAACTGTTCGAAGAATTTGGGAATAGCAGTTAATTAGTTAGGATAATGTTGTGAAAAATGCTTTTTCGGCACACTGCAGGTACAGTGAACCTAACGCATAATCGGACACCCTTTGTTTTCTATCATAAAACTTCTTCATTTAAACATTAAAATGTTATCTATTAATAACAAAATAATTTAAGCTTTCCACTGACAGCTCTTAATATTTTAACAAAAAACCTCAATATTTAAAACACAACTCATAATTGAATTTAATTGATTTTTATACCCGTTACTCGTAGAGTAAAAGGGTATATTGTATTCGTGCAAAAGTATGTAACAGGTAGAAGGAAGCTTTTCCAACCTTATAAAGTATATATATTCTTGATCAGGATCACTAGCCGAGTCGAACTAGCCATGTCCGTCTGTCCGTCCGGATGAACGCTGAGATCTCGGAAACTACAAAAGCTAGAATATTGGGATTACCAACACATATTCTTGGGCTTCCTACGCAGCGCAAGTTTACTTCAGCCGAGTGCCACGCCCCTCTAACGCCCACAATCACCCATAGTGACCCACAAACGATACTAAAATGTGTCTGGCGCCCACATTTTTAAAGATTTCGGTGAAGTATAAATGTGTTTAGTTATACCTATCGAAATGAAGAAGAAATTTTTCAAATCGGAACAATCGTTAAAGAGTTATGTCCGATCAAAGTTTTTATCTCCATCTCTTTCGCACTCCCTTTAGCTGAGTGACGGGTATCAGATAGCCGGGAAACCCACCCGACTATAGCGTTCTCTCTTGTTTATTTTATTTTTATGCCTCTCCGATTATGAGTTGTATTTTAAATATTGAGGCTATTAATATATAACACTAAAATTTAAATAAGAGGCATAAAATTGTGTTTTACTTTTTTTTTTATGATTTTAGGGCAGTTGTATGATAGAAAAAAATGGGTGTCCGATTATGCGTTGGGTTCACTGTATGTACAAGCACTGTGCATAGGTAAAAACCTTAAACAACGCGATGCAGTGGCCGAATAAGAATTATTTTAAAAGGACTTTGTTTATTACACACACACAATTATTTTTGTTTGTTTAAAAAAATAAATACACTTTTATTTAGTTGGTTATTTTACCTCGTTAGGAGGTATTATTTTTTATTTTCAAAAAAATAAATACACTTTTATTTAGTTGGCTATTGTACCTCGTTAGGAGGTATTATTTTTATACCCTTGCAGAGGGTATTATGATTTCAGTCAGAAGTTTGCAACGCAGTGTAGGAGACGTTTCCGACCCTATAAAGTATATATATTCTTGATCAGCATGACTAGACGAGTCGATCTAGCCATGTCCGTCTGTCCGTCCGTCCGTCTGTCCGTCTGTTTCTGCGCAAACTAGTCTCTCAGTTTTAAAGCTATCGGGCTAAAACTTTCCCAAAAGTCGTATATCTAGTGCAGGTGGTATATAAGTCGGAACGAGCCGGATCGGACAACTATATCATATAGCTCCCATAGGAACGATCGGAAAATTAATGGGAATGTAATAGGAAATAAATTATTGCTTCGTTGGTTTTTATCGTATTCTCTTCTACTCTGGGATATGACTTTTTTTAAATGTTTTCGAATTTCGCTTTTAATTTTATCAATATCGAACTACTATATCATATAGCTGCCATAGGAACGATCGGAAAATTAGTGATTAATAGGAATTATCTGCAAGGGTATATAAGCTTCGGCTGGCCGAAGCTAGCTTCCTTTCTTGTTTATTTTCACTTATCACCGCACTATACTTACTTGGCAAGGAAAAGCACAAAGGTTTGTTTTTATACCCGTTACTCGTAGAGTAAAAGGGTATATTGTATTCGTGCAAAAGTATGTAACAGCTAGAAGGAAGCTTTTCCGACCTCATAAAGTATATATATTCTTGATCAGCATCACTAGCCGAATCGATCTAGCCATGTCCGTCTGTCTGTCCGTATGAACGCTGAGATCTCGGAAACTATAAAAGCTAGAAGATTGGCATTTGGCATGCAGATTCTAGGAGTTCCTACGAAGCGCAAGTTTATTTCAAAAAGGTGCCACGCCACCTCTAACGCCCACAATAGCTAATATACGATTTGAAAAATTTTAATATATCGGAAAAGTAGGAATGCAGTTTTGTTGTGTTTATCAATACCTATCGAAGAAATTTTTTAAATCGGACCATTCGTTAAAAACTTATGCCTGATCAAAGTTTTATCTCCATCTGCCTCGCACTCCCTTTAGCTGAGTTACGTTTATTAGATAGTCGGGACACCAACCCGACTACAGCGTTCGCACTCCCTTTAGCTGAGTGACGGGTATTAGATAGTCGGGACACCAACCCGACTATAGCGTTCTCTCTTGTTCAAGAACTATAAACAAATAAAACAATTAAACTTAGTTTAACCGAAAAATCAATTACACATTAGATTCTGTTGCTCCAGAATCTTTTGTTTATTTGAGTGATACAATTTTTAATTTAATCGCTAAATTGCCTACAAGTTCTGTGGTTCATACACTTCGTCTTTTCAAAACAAATCCGAGCTCGGACAGTTAATATAAACGTGGTTAACTTATAGACTCTAACAGCCCTCCATGGTCTTCCAAACACTTGGCTCACTTAAAAAATATAAAAACTAAACTTTATAAGAAGTACGCCAAAACAGGACTTCAGTCTGATTTTTCCAAATACAGCGTTGCTAAATCCAATTACTTCCTGCATAATTCTGAATGTTATAACAGCTACCTCCTACGCTGTAAAAACGAAGTTCGCTGCAACCCTAAATTATTTTACTCCTTCGTCAATTCAAAGCGCAAAGCCAACAAATTTCCTTTATCACTACAGCTAAATAATGTGTCTGCATCGAATGATCAAGATATTGGCAACCTGTTTGCGGACTTTTTCAATCGACCTATTCCACAAATAATACCAGGATCAATTGTAGTTACCCCACACTGACGCCATTTTTAACCCTCTAATTGATGAAGGAGAAGTTCTACGTAGCCTATCCACGATTAAATTATCGTTCTCTGCGGGTCCCGATATGGTTCCAAGCTGTGTCCCCAAACATTGCTCCATACCACTTGCAGTTCCATTAACCCTGATTTTTCAAAAGTCGATTACTACTGGCACATTTCCATCTATTTGGAAAGAATCCTTTCTTATTCCGCTACATAAAATAGGTAGTAAATCTGATATCAGCGACTATCGCGGCATACTTAGTGCTATTCCTAAGCTCTTTGAAAAACTTATCTGCGATCAACTGCAGCACCAGTGTCGCTCCTTAATATCCTCTAAACAGCATGGTTTCACAAAGTGCCGGTCTAGAAGAACTAACCTGCTTGAGTTTACGACCTTTATTAGTCAAGGCTTTAAATCCACAAAGCAAACTGATGTAATCTTTACTGACTTTAGCAAAGCCTTTGATTCGGTCAACCACGAGCTACTGATTCACAAGCTCCTCCTCCTCGGATTTCCTCCAACTCTACTGACATGGCTTCGTTCTTATTTAACAAATCGTACCTAAAAGGTCCAGTACAACAGCACTTATTCAAAAGCTGTTTCCGTAAATTCGGGAGTGCCAAAAGGCAGTCACCTTGGTCCTTTACTATTTGGCTTATTTATCAATGCTCTTCCTCAAGTAATTGAGTTCTCCAAAGTACTTATGTTTGCGGATGATGTCAAGTTGTGTATGCATTTGACCTCACCTAGTTCCTACATGCAGCTCCAGCTCGACTTAAATAACCTTCAATCCTGGTGCCTAGTCAACAAGCTACTGCTTAATCCAGATAAATGTAAATCCATGTCATTTTATCGATCCAATCCATACATTTGTACATACTCAATAGGTCACTCTGCACTTGAACCCATTAATACTGTTCTCGATCTTGGTGTCCTATTTGACCATAAGATTTGTTTTAATCGCCACTTCAGTACCATCTCCAACAAAGCTAAATGCTTATTAGCTTTCATAAAACGCTGGTCTAAGGAATTTGATGACCCTTTCACCACTAAGCTTCTTTACGTCTCTCTAATTTGTCCTACACTTGAGTACTGCTCCAGTGTTTTGTAACGCTTGTGGCAGATAGATGAATAAGCAGAGCCACCTAGGGGTAAAAGCAAGCGAATCTTACACGGCAGCTTACGCCGCTAGAAGCAGATCGAAAGCAGAATTTTAGTTTAAGTAGTTTTGACAGAAAAGATTTAGACAGCTTCCAGAGAGAAGGTCATTAGCCGGAGAGCATGCATTAGAGCAGTCCCTTCTTCCCATTTTCGTGAGCAAGGCGAGCGAGAGCGTCGCAGTTAACTCTTAAGAAGTTGATATTCTCTTTCACAGGCCCGTCGAGAAGCACTTCATCGTGGGATCCCAAAGTGAGTCTATGGCAATGTATTACCAGAATTTCAACTACCTTTTTTTAAAATAAAACAAAAACAAGAGAGAACGCTATAGTCGGGTTGGTGTCCCGACTATCTAATACCCGTCACTCAGCTAAAGGGAGTGCGAACGCTGTAGTCGGGTTGGTGTCCCGACTATCTAATAAACGTGACTCAGCTAAAGGGAGTGCGAGGGAGATAAAAACTTTGATCAGGCATAAGTTTTAAACGAATGGTCCGATTTAAAAAATTTCTTCTACATTTCGATAGGTATTGATAAGCACAATAAAACTGCATTTGTACTTTTCCGAAATATTTAAATTTTGTAAAATCGTTATCAGCGATTGTGGGCGCTAGAGGGGGCGTGGCACCTTCTTGAAACAAACTTGCGCTGCGTAAGAACTCCAAGAATCTTCATGCCAAATACCAATCCTCTAGCTTTTATAGTTTCCGAGATCTCAGCGTTCATACGGACAGACAGACGGACAGACGGACAGACGGACAGACGGACAGACAGACATGGCTAGATCGACTCGGCTAGTGATCCTGATCAAGAATATATATACTTTATGGGATCGGAAACGCTTCCTTCTAGCTGTTACATACTTTTGCACGAATACAATATACCCTTTTACTCTACGAGTAACGGGTATAAAAATCGACTCAAGCAGTCTAAGCGGGCAACTGAAGTAATTTAAAGAAAAAAAATTAAGATTTAAACCTTTCTAAATGCCGTGCTGAGAAAAAAAAGTAAATCCAATTCCATACATTTTTTCCCATAAAACCCAACCCACAACTCCCTGTTCTTAAAACTTAAAAATGCAAGCCACAAAAATAATGGCATAAGTTTACCCATGTTTCCCGCTCTCTACAAAACTCCCTGTAAAATCTGAACCATATCTACATGAGGATTGGAAAATTAAGCGATCGCTAAATATATATATGTTTTTTATATTAAATTTCAATGTTTACTCACGAATTATACTTTAATCAGTTCTTAGCATCCTAATGCAATTGTATAGATTTAAATTTTGTCAAATTTTAGATTTAGTCTATGTTTAAAAATAAAATTTATAATGTTCAGTGAAGTTGAGTAGTTCTCTTTAGGGAAGCCATGCGTCGTCGAATGTTGTCTGTCGTGTAAGGTGTAGTCGCTAGGGATCGCCATAAATGTAGCTGGACAATGGTGATCAAGGTAGGGTTGGCCAGTCAGCACAAACAACCGCTGGCATCGTCCTGTATTAGTTAATAGTCCGGCTTAGCCCTCGGAGATTCCTCATTTAGCACGCGAATTAATAAGGATTTATTGTAAAGAGCAAGTAGCTGCGTTTAATATATCCCCGACCCCCTCTACTATGGGGTAAAAGTCAACTTTTACTGGCATTTAGTCATTTTTTGAAAGTGTTCCAATTGGAAAATAATTAATTAGAAAGTACTAACAAAACATCAAACTGTTATGCCCTATACTTAAAATGTTAATATTTAACAGCTCACTGTTAAAATAACAGCTGCAAAGTCAGCTGCTGCTTACAAAATGAAGTACGCTTGGTTTGCACATTTTTGGCCATGATCTTTGTAATTCATTTATTTATGTAAAATACAATAAGTAAACAAAACAATGCCAGAACATGGTTATTACAGGTTTCGACTATGAGCTAAATATAATAATTTGTTCAAATTGTGCGTGCTTATACCTACATTTTGTCATTTAACAAATGCATATTAAGCTGGTTTCTGGGAAATTATTTTCAACTTTGAACATAGTTTTGAAAAAGAGTTTTAGGTTATTTTAATGTGCGACCAAGACTATGTTGTAGCCTTATCAATACAGAATCCATAGGTGTTAGTCGCATTCTGCACTTTTCCGCACTATTGGAGCAATTTGCATTTTTCTCAGATAACCTAGCGAATAATAGTATTCGTAATATAATTTCAGATGAAATTATATTAACCTACAATTTGGAGGGAATACAAAATAAAAAGAGATTAAGGGCGTTTCCACATTTTGTTTCGTGTTTCCTTGGTAAGTTTTTATCAGGAACCGAAATTAATTATTATTTGTGAGGTTAATTTTTAAAAACCTTAATAATGATTACTTTCCGTCTTTCGTTTTATATATTCCTATAATAATGAATCTTTTTTATTTCAGATACCATTGGTCAGGTGGAGCCAGGCGAGCCGACAGAGAAAACTTTGCAAAAGGCGCTGCGATGCGTCAAAAACCTCCACTGCTCCAAAAAGAAAAGCACCAAAACTGAAGAGCTCGGTGAAATAAGCTTTGGAAATAACATGTAATTTAAAATGAAAATAAATGAAATAAATACAATAAAGTGATGACAATTTGTATATTTTTTGGCAGTAAATAGGTGATGAAACTGGGCAGTGATTAGGTGATGAAAGTAGGCAGTGAATAGGTGATGAATGTGTTGAAAATTTCTCTCTTTGCTGATGATTTTGGGTGATATTTAGGCGCTCAAATATGGTGATGAACAGGAACAGGCAGTGATGAGCCCCTAGGACATGCCCATGTTAAAATCATCGCTATTTTTCATACAAATTCACTAGTGATTGAGCGCTTGGTGCCAAAAAGGCGCTGAATGGAACTGCAGGGTGTACATACATATGTATGTATGTGTTGCGCAAATTACTTGTTTTCATGGAAACAAGGGGTGAATATCGAAAAAGTGCGAAGCGTTAATCTACAATTGGAAGCATGGTGCCTATATGTATGTATCTACATACTAACAAATGCATTTCAGATATTCAGAAAATTAACCAGTTGACCCAGTTCCTCGAAGAAAATAACTTGGACCCATATTGCATAATAAACTTAATAGGCAAGTTATTCGTAATATAAATCGTACATTTTATGTTTAAGAATTTATAAAATAATTTTTAGACTATACCGGTACTCCATAACCCAATCGGACCAGCAGTTCTGCCGAAAGGCAACCATCGAAGACAGCGTAAGCAGCGCGGTATTGCATGTCACCGAAATCAATGAATACCCAAACGAATCCAATCAAGTGTGGTCTTTTTTACAATACTTTTTCTATAATATGAAAACTTAATTTGATATTACATATCCGTGCGTATCCAACGTCATGGAAGACTTGAACAAAATCTAAATACTTGGTAAAATATTTAATTTGAAAACTTATTCATATTCTTTTTAGTTTTCAGTTCTTTAAATGTACTGTTGTTAGTAAAGTCTAATATTTTAAATTTATACATTAATTTTTATTTTTTATAATAATAACATCTAACATCTAAACAATATGCCCGCTTTAAGTGTTTTAAAGCAACACATATTAAAATATAAAAATGATTTTTGATACATTTTAATTAATAATAACGAAGAAATATTTATTTTAAGTGATCAATATGATCTTTTGGAATTTAATGAGCATTATCAAGCCTATAAAGTTGGCGGAAAAGAAAATTCTTTAAAAATTAATAATATAAGTATTTTTCAAGGTACCCTTGTTAAATATCATAATAAAAACGCTGTTAACTATGTAAGATTAAAATTATTTTAATTAAAAATGTATGAATATTTATGAAATAATAATAAAATAATATATTAAATAATAATAATAAAAAAAAATATACAACGAGATTTTATTGGGCTTAAATTGTATAATATACCACGAAAAACTAAATAGTATAAATTGTATACTACTGGTAGCGGGGAAATCGTATAGGTCTTATACGAAATAGTTTAAAATGTATACTAACAATCTTGATAAATAGCTTAATAAGTATACTACAGTTTACGAGCTTAGTATAATATGTATACACAATAGTATAAAACTAAGACCACAAACGCATTGCTTTTAAAAAATAAACTAGCAGCCTAAATTTCAGTACACTAAGTGGGTATAAACTGAATACTCGTTAGTTTAAACTTGACAACTTCGAAAGTTTAATTTTAATACTTTTGAAGTTATTAGGTTAATACTCAGAGTATCGAGAAATTTTTGACACTCAATAGTTTTGTTTTAATGTACAAAAAAGTTTAGTTTCTATGGTCATATATAACGTTTAGTTTCCGAGATCTCAGCTTTCATTTTACAAATTCAAGAGCTCTGTTAATCCCGACATAATTCAAATAAATGGGGGCTCTTACTGGAATATTGGCTTAACAAATCAATTAAATAAAATAGCAGTTCTCAGAAAAATACCTGAATACTTAAGCATTGATGTAAATATTGACTGACACCCAGATTTTAATAGTTTCCGTGCCCAATTGTTACCAATTTTAATACGAATTATTAATGTAAAAAATTTTCCTATTTTGCCAATAGGTGTCTTTATGGGGTACAACAAACCCCTACATGTGAAACCCCACTGAATTTTCCGATTTCATAAAAAATGGGTTAACAATAATAAATAAAAAAGTTTTGTTAGAGCTTAGGGCAATTGTTTGCGATGCACCTACAACAGCTTACGTGCCAGGCACGCCTGGCCTTATGTTCACGGCTTGCTTCATATAGACGAAACGATTAAAGTAGTCGGAGATCCGATTAGTGGTTCGTCTTACGCATTTCAAAATTATTTGCAGACTCTTAGGAGTTTTGTCCGAAAACCCACAGAAATTCTTAAACAGATATTTAGAAAAATAATCGAGGAGAATATAGAAATAAAGGAAAATAGGAGTATTAAATTAAAAGGAATTATTTAAAAATTGTCAGGATCCATTCTTAGCGGGAAAGCCCCTAATAATTTTTGCTTTGTTCAGGAAATAGTTCCTATTAAAATAGATTTATTTTTAGAAGAGGCAGGAGAAATTTTTATTTTAGGTAGGAGATTTTCAGATCTTTTTAGTTTTTATGATCAGCCAATTAGTTCATTTGATGTGGGTATATGTGAAAGTTTTTTTGAAGAGGATTCCATTTTAAAAAAATTTCCAGTATCACATTTTAGCAGAAAGGCAGTTGGAATTCCTCATAAAGAGAATATAGTATTAGTACCTTTGATACATTTTTCGTAGGTTTTTTTAATCTAAATGGGAGGTGTTTAGTCCGTAGGCGTTTTAATTATTTCTTGTTTCTTTCAATTGTTAATTTCTATTTTATTTATCTGTTTTATTTTATTAATTTTATTTGTTTTATTTTATTTTAATTTCTATTTTATTTAATTTATCTGTTTTATTTTAATTATTTTTTTTCTTAAATGTTTTGTTTGTGTTAATACTTTATTTATTATTTATTTTAATTTTCTTTTTTACATTATTCTCATATTATTTTTTTAAGTTTTACCATGGGTAAGCCAAAAAGATTTTGCCTGACCAACAACGGTAAGTATTATACTATTATATATTTTTCTTGATAAATAACTATTTTCTTTTTTAGTCAATTCGATGGAGGAAAAAGTAAATAGTAAGTTTTGAAAAATTAATATAAAACAAGAGAGAACGCTATAGTCGGGGCACCGACTATCAGATACCCGTTACTCAAATAAAGGGAGAGCGAGGGAGATGGATATATAAAACTATGATTTGACGATTTGAAAAATTTCTTCTACATTTCGATAGGAATAACTAAACACAACAAAATTGCATTTATAATCTTTAAAAATGTGGGCGCTAGACACATTTTGGTATCGTCTGTGAGCGATTATGGGTGATTGTGTGCGTTAGAGGGGACGTGGCGCTCGGCTGAAATAAACTTGTGCTGCGTAGGAAGCCCAAGAATATGTGTTGGTAATCCCAACTTTCTAGCTCTTGTATTTTCCGAGATCACAGCGTTCATACAGACAGACGGACATGGCTATATCGACTGGGCTAGTGATCCTGATCAAGAATATATATACTTTATGGGGTCGGAAAAGATTTGCACGAATACAATATAGCCTTTTACTCTACGAGTAACGGGTATAAAAATATGTCATACTGAGAATTTATACATTTTTTTCCTGAAAGTAAAATTAACAACAAAAAAAAATTAGTGGCAGAAAATCAATAATATAAATCAAAGAGACAATACAAAGAATTTTCTGTACGTTTTGCTGCTCAAGTCATGGCTAAGTGTTTACGAGTACACACGTTTGCCAAAGAAATCTGATTCGCTTTCTAAATTTTGTCGTTTTTAATTTCATTATCCGAGATATTTAAATCCGATCTCATTGCATAAGAGCCCGCATTAATAATAATTTTTATATGAACCACATTTTTATTCTATATCGTTCATACCAATTTTAAATTTATATTGAATTTTTATATTTCTATACTTTTATATTTTTATACTGTCCTGTTTTTATATTTTTACTATTCTTTCACTCATATCAATGTGTGTTTATTTAGCAGGCCCCATGATTTACTCCTATATTTCTCTTAGGGCCGGTTTCTCGAGTGCCGGGTAACATTTCTCGAACATATAAAGTCCCTGCTAAGGCATTTTGGCTTTCTCGAGCATCAATGTGAGAATTAACTTTGACAGGGACTCGGAGTCCCTGTTAAGCGTTTTCGACTCGATAAAACGACAGCTGATTTTCCAAAGCCAAATAAGAAGAAGAAACGAAATCACAGCTGACTTTGCCTTTGAATTATACCCAAACAGCTGATAGAATAATTAAAGCACGCCATTTTTTGCGCTTTACAGCACATTCTGTGCGCTAACAGCACTCTGTAATTGCTTCTCGATCAGATAAATTAAAGGCGTCGAGAAAACCGATTTGCTTTTACGATAAGTTTATCTGGTGATTATCTTTTTCGAACAGATAGCTATCAGGGACTTTAGCCGGCACTCGAGAAACCGGCCCTTAGTTGTTAAATAAATATTTTATAATGTTTTAAAATCCACAATTTTTTTGACTCGGCATAAATGACCACTTGACACCCCGAACACCAAGGGACCGTTTCACAGAATATGGGTTTTTATCGGTAAAGAAACGGTCGAAAGAAGGGAGGGCAATATAGATCTCTACAACATCTGAGATTTTAAAGTGTTCACAGAGTGGGCAAAGTGCAATAGACACTCTAATTTTAGAATTCCGTAATGTCTGGTTAAAATAAGTAGTATCTCCTCCCTTTGTTATAGCTTGTCCTGTCACGCGAATATTTTTTAGAATTAATAATGTAAATAGGCCATCCGAGAGAAGTAGCCAAAACCCTACACCAATTGTCGACGAGCCAAGCCGGAGAATAAATTCGCGTGAGCGCTTCTCTTAGACAACATCTAGGCCTGAAAGTTATGAATGTTCGTTACAAGGACTGGCGACTCTTACTGATGCCGTCGGGTCGATCTGCGCGCTTCTTAAGCAGTCAAGAAAGGAGAAAATTCATAGCCATTTACAAATGGAGGAATTATTCCCTGTTAAGACTTGGCTTCCTTTGAGCGCCTTATAAGCGACAGCAAGTCGGATAAATAGGTAAGTTTTCCATTCTACATTCGCTGAATGTTGCCTTAAGGGGGAACATCTAGGTAACTGGGAAAAAAACGGATTTTCTGGATTTTTTTTGGCCAAATGAAGAAGCCAATCGAAATTTTGTAAACTACGTTTTTTTATATTAGGTCCGAAGTACAAAATAAAATTTTTTTCGAATAAATGATCGATTAAGCGTCGCTTGTGATCGGTTGTGTTTACCTGTGTGCTTCGACTTTTTGTCTTATTTTGTGACTTTTTCGCCAGTGTTTTGTGTTTGTTTACTAACAAAGTGTAACATAACAATCGTGTTTATTGTTTTGATAGATCTCCCAGTTAATCGGGGTCGTTTTTTATTGTTATTATAACATTTACATTAGTTTTGTTTAATATCTCGGCTTTGTTAGTGTAATTTGCACTCCCTAAATTGGCTCTTGTATTCTCTCTCTTACTCTCTTTCTGCCGCTCTATTATAACTGTAATTTCACTCTCTCTGTACCGGCCGAATTTCTTGTAGACTTTTGGGTGCTCTCATAGTCTCTCTCTCTCGCTTGCTTTACATTGTAACTGTTCGTGCGTTAAGTTGTTGGTGCCCCACAAGCTACGCTCATGATGGAACTATACAAGGTGGTCTCGTCAGCTCTGCTGAGAACGTTAAATATGTTTACCTCTCTGTCTCTCTTAAGCGATAGAATGAGATAGGTAGATAGAGACTGGCACAAATACCGTCCTCAAAAGAGGGCAGCTCTCGCGACGAGATCACCTTGTATAGTTCCATCATGGCTACGCTCACTCGATTGAAGACTTTTTCTCTCGCGCTCTCTTGTTTTCGATATAATACGCGATCTCGCGCTCTTATATTTTCGTCTCTTGTGTTTTTGCGGGTTTGGTGAATTTGATCCCAGTGCCAAATTTACTCGACGTATTTTTCTCTTATTTTTCATTTTTCCTCATTTTAACTAACTTAGTTTCTTATAATGGCTCTCGTCTGTTCTAAGAATAATTGTCCTCTTTCAACCACATCTAAAGACCCTTTCATTTTCTGTTGGCTCTGCGAAGGGATGATGCACGCTAAATGTGCAGGCTTTACCGGCAGAGTAAAAGACTACATTGAACTGCGGACTGGTCTCATGTGGACATGTGAGTCCTGCAGGGATTTGGCAGTTGAGATGGGCAGCTTTATGAGGCAGACTCGAGACGGTCTATTGAACCTTTCACGAGTTTTTAAACAGCTCAATGACGGGTTCAATTCCGTTTGTGACCAATTTAATAAAAAAAAATTATTAACCGAGTCGCCCAAACGCAAAAAAGCTAGCTCAACGACAGTAAATGCGAATGTAGGATCTACCTTAAATCCCAACCTGGTAGCTGCAGCAGTTTCAGCTGACACAGGGGTAAGTGAACCGCCTGTGCAAACGGACACAGCTAGTTCCGGTGTTGTCCCTGGATCTGAGCCGGCGGAGGCATCCAATTCGGTGCCGACATTACCTGTAGGTACAGTAGGCGCCGTATCTGTCTCTCAGCCGAGTGATGTTCAGACTGCTGTTGGGGGGCGTAAGAAACTCCCGGTTGTACCCAAAGGTGCCGTTTCTGGCTCACAGCTGAGTAAAGTTCAGACTGCTAATGGTGGGCGTAAGATACTCTCAGTTGTTCCACAAAGGAAGCAATTGTTTGTTTTAAGATTCACGCCTGATACCACATCTGAGGATGTTTTGGAATTTATTAGAGAAAAATTCCCATCCGAGGATATTGCGGTTGAACAATTTCGATTTTCTTACGCCCGTAGGATATCGTCGTTCAAAATTTTTGCTCCGCCTGATGTCTTTAAAGTACTACTTTCTGAAAGCTTTTGGCTTAATGATGATTTAGTTATAAAAGAATTTGTTCCTAAGAACAAATAACAGACCTTCCACGGCGCCAAAAAACTGAAAAGTTTATTTTTGGCTTACCAAAACGTTAGAGGACTTAACATGAAGCTACCTAAGCTTTATGCTGACTCCTCGGCATTTATGGACGATATCCTAGCTCCTAAACGACTCTGAAATTCTGTCAAACAACTTTAATATTTACAGAACCGATCGCCTTTCCCGTAGGGGGGGCGGCGTTCTAATTGCCGTTACCTCCACCATGAATTCGGAGAGAATTCACTCTCATGCCCCTAATGACATTGAATTTGTTTATGTGAAAGTTTCCCTGCAATCCTTGTCTATCTTTATTACATGTTCTTATATTCCACCTGGCTCTGACCTAATAATTTAGGAGCAACATCTATCTGCTATTAAATCTATTCTATCCTTTCTTTCCGAAAGGGACCTTTTAATTGTTTTGGGTGACTTTAATCTCCCGGATATTTCTTGGACCCCTCCTACTGACTCTCTTGTCGCTCTGCCTTTATCCTCCCATGATTTTGTGGATGGTCTTTTAGAATTATCGTTACAGCAAGTTAGCTTTATACGAAATTCATTAAATAGACAATTAGATCTTGTGTTTGTTTCAGAACCGTCTGAAGTCACAGTATCTAGAATTGACGCTCTTGTGGTACCAGAAGACCAATACCACCCAACTATGGAATTGACAATTTGCCTCCCCTACCTTGATACCCTCCCTTCTTTAGTTTCTCCAACTAAAATGAGAAGTTTTCGTAAATGTGACTATAATAAACTTAACTTAATGATTT
Organism: Drosophila prostipennis; assembly: GCA_037075205.1. Taxonomy (NCBI): domain Eukaryota; kingdom Metazoa; phylum Arthropoda; class Insecta; order Diptera; family Drosophilidae; genus Drosophila; species Drosophila prostipennis. Next base: position 165,002 of record JBAMCJ010003886.1, read on the forward strand.
CCCAATATAATTGGACTGACTTTTATAATTGTATGGACATCGAAAGTGCCACTGAACTGTTCTATAGCGTCCTAAACAACTTTTTTAATGAATGCGTTCCTGATAGGCTTCCTCCAAAGCCGAACAGGCCCCCCTGGTTTACAAATGAGCTTCAAAGACTTAAAAATCTTAAATCAAACACTTATAAAAAGTATAAAATATCGGGTAAGCCATCCGATTTTTCGAAATATGTCATTGTTATTCTACAGTGGTTCACAGCTTATTTCAACCAGTCTACACCAAAAACTTTAACATCCCATAAAAACTAAACAAAACATGTTATCAAAATAATTTAAACGCAGAATACATCTATGATGATACACATTAGTGTTTAATAATTGTATGATTTTTTAAAAATTTGACATATATTTTTTATGAATTAATTACAAAAAAAGCCCAAAAAAAAAGGCCACAGCTTATTTCAACCAGTCAACAAAAAAATCGAATAAATTAACATAGTGGCCAATAACTTTTTTTTTTAAATTTGCCATGACTACCCTTTTGTTTACCAACAATTTAAAGTTAACTTTACATGGATACAATGCCTTTTGTTCTTGTTGCCAAGTAAAAACTACTCTCGACCCTTGGATAGGACTTTTGGCGTAGTTTCGTCTAAAAATATTGTGTTTTCGAACATTTTTTCGTTATGTGGACTTCCAATTTTGTTTTGTGGAAATGTTAAGACACCTTTAATTCATAATCATTAGCTCTCGACAGCACTGGATGAGCTAAATCTGCGAAAAAATTTGCACTTCCCATGGGTCATTTCTATAGTTAAATCAAAAATTAATTTATATTTTAAGATCCTTTGAGTTTTTAATTCATTTATCCTTTAGGATGTGAAGCTGAACTCAAATCTTAATTGCGGAGTAAAAAAAAAAAAATGTGGAAGGACCTGCTTGACACTTATAGGCCCAAAACAATAAGCGTTCGCCGTTAGACTTTAAAACAGCCATTTGACTCCCCAATTTAGGCTCGTAATTGGGATTTCCCCCGCTTAGATATATTTTTCCGACTCAACTGTATCAAAATTCAATTATTTCTTTCAAATACATTTTTTCAAACATACTAAGGACACTAATAAGTGAGTTTCTCGTGTGTATCCAAATGAGCCCTAAGCCTAGCGGCGAACGCTAATTGTTTTGGGCCTATAAGTGTCAAGCAGGTCCTTCCACATTTTTTTTTTTTTACTCCGCAATTAAGATTTGAGTTCAGCTTCACATCCTAAAGGATAAATGAATTAAAAACTCAAAGGATCTTAAAATATAAATTAATTTTTGATTTAACTATAGAAATGACCCATGGGAAGTGCAAATTTTTTCGCAGATTTAGCTCATCCAGTGCTGTCGAGAGCTAATGATTATGAATTAAAGGTGTCTTAACATTTCCACAAAACAAAATTGGAAGTCCACATAACGAAAAAATGTTCGAAAACCCAATATTTTTAGACGAAACTACGCCAAAAGTCCTATCCAAGGGTCGAGAGTAGTTTTTACTTGGCAACAAGAACAAAAGGCATTGTATCCATGTAAAGTTAACTTTAAATTGTTGGTAAACAAAAGGGTAGTCATGGCAAATTAAAAAAAAAAAGTTATTGGCCACTATGTTAATTTATTCGATTTTTTTGTTGACTGGTTGAAATAAGCTGTGGCCTTTTTTTTTGGGCTTTTTTTGTAATTAATTCATAAAAAATATTTGTAAAATTTTTTAAAAATCATACAATTATTAAACACTAATGTGTATCATCATAGATGTATTCTGCGTTTAAATTATTTTGATAACATGTTTTGTTTAGTTTTTATGGGATGTTAAAGTTTTTGGTGTAGACTGGTTGAAATAAGCTGTGAACCACTGTATGTATTTAAATCGTTGTAAATTTGAATTTTCAAACGATCCGTAGCAGTTTTATAACTTTGTAAACGCTAAGCGTAAGTCATCGGCTTTGCCTTCATCGGTTCGTTTTAACTCGATGGAGGCATCGACAGATTTTGAAATTGCTGATCTATTTGCCGACTTTTTCCAAACTACTTATAGCTCCTCTTCTTGGTCAAAATCTCCTTACCCTAATCCCTTAAATAGGGCAAATTGTATTTTTTCCCCTGTAATTACCGAAAGTTATCTTTTAAGAGATTTAACAACAACAACGCAAACTTATTCTCCCGGACCTGATGGACTTCCTGGGTGTGTGCTTAAGTTTTGTGCATCAACCAATTGCAAACCTATTCTTAAACTCTTTCATTTGTCTATTTCATCATCAGTTTTTCCAACTATCTGGAAAGACTCTTTTATTATTCCACTTCACAAAAAGGGTGCGAAGGCAGATTCCCAAAATTATAGAGGTATTTCTAAATTATCGGCAATTCCAAAAGCCTACACTCAAAAAAAAAACAGCCCGAAATCGCCATTAAATCAAGAAATTCGCCATGGATTTCAGTCGATGGCGATTTACCGTATTTTTTAGAAAGGAATTTTCTAAAATTTAGGAAAAAAATTCTGAAAAGCAGAAATACTTTTCTAAAATCAAGAAAAATTGCCATCAAATTGAGAAATTTTCCTAAAATCCAGAAAGTACTTTTCTTGAATATAGAATCTTTTTTCTTAAAATAAGAAAGGACTTTTTTTATGTTTAGAAAATGTTCTTTATTTAAATAAAATGCTTACATATTTATTTTACTATTTTATTTCCTAAACAAGAAAGGGAAAAGAAAATAAAAAAGACGAAAAGAAAATTATTAATATTTCCTAAACAAAAAAGGAAAAGAAAACAAAAAAGATAAAAATAAGATTATAAATATTTCCTAAACAAAAAAGAGAAAAGAAAATCAAAAAAAGAAAAAATAGCATTACAAATATTTCCTTAATAAAAAACAGAAAAGAAAACAAAAAAGATAAAAATAAAACTATTAATATTTATATTAAATATTTAATATATTATTATTAAAATTTACTTACTTACTGCCAAATTATCAACAATACCTGAAATTGAAATTATTCCTGCAATCGAAAATAAAAATTAATATTAGAGAAGGATGGTATTTGCGGCCTGCAATATTATTAATAGCCAAATCTATTAAAATAGTTTGCCCTTTGCTTACCATACATTTTTACTTACTTACCAAATTTATATTAAAATTTATTTCAATTGCTTACCTATAAATTGCCTCTTAGAGGGATCGCACTTTAACTTTCTTAAATAGGCTCTACACAAACTTATTACTTTGAATGCTCATCCAAAACTGAGCGCAAGGGTTCAAGATGCAGCGCAACGCAAGCAACTCTCTCGCGAGAGACTGCATTTCCAAAACAACAACGCAATAAAAGTTACAGCTACCCTGCAAGCATTTTCTATCGCGGAAGTCACTATTTAGTGACGCCTGGAAGATGAAAACGATCGTCCGCGATATCGCATTCGGATCGCCGAAGTCACCCCCGTCGGGAAGAAATGTTCCACTACGGCGACACTTCCCGAAGTCACTTCTGAGTGACTTCCAGAAGTGTCGCCGAAGTCACTTCTAGAAGTGACTTCGGCGACACTTCTAGAAGTGCCGCCGTAGTGGAACATTTCTTCCCGACGGGGGTGACTTCGGCGATCCGAATGCGATATCGCGGAAGTCACTTCTGGAAGTGACTTCGGCGACACTTCTAGAAGTGCCGCCGTAGTGGAACATTTCTTCCCGACGGGGGTGACTTCGGCGATCCGAATGCGATATCGCGGAAGTCACTTCTGGAAGTGACTTCGGCGACACTTCTAGAAGTGCCGCCGTAGTGGAACATTTCTTCCCGACGGGGGTGACTTCGGCGATCCGAATGCGATATCGCGGAAGTCACTTCTGGAAGTGACTTCGGCGACACTTCTGGAAGTCACTCAGAAGACGCTTGTTGAAGATACCTAGAAGATCCTTTTCCAATTAGAAATTTAAAAAATAAATTTTTTAGTTTACTTGTTTTTTATTTATTTTTATTTATTTTGATTACAGTGGTTTTTGGCGTTTGTACACCCGGTCCCTGGCATGCAAGAAATGTTGCTGCACCACTTTATTAATGTCCACCTCAGTTGCATTTGTAAATTTGAGAATAGCCATTTCTAAAAAAAACAGAAACAAAAATGAGTTTATATTCAATGAAAATGAAAATAAGATCGTAGGCATTACCTTTTATAATTGAGTACGTGGAGAACATTTGAACGCTCGGTTTGTCAACTGTTCCACGCCAGGTTATATCAACCGCTAATTTGTCTGATATAACAGTTTTAATAGCCAGTCGCGTAAAGGTGGACACATCTTGGCCTCCAACCATTTTTATTTTTGATTTCTGGAAATAGGCAAAAAAATATTTTTAAGATGACCAAAAAGATACAATATTCAAAAAAATTACCAACTCTCTCCGCAATTCATCATCCGAGTATAGCTTTTGATCGAATTCTTGGAAGGGCGATAACGACTCAAATGGCAGCATATTAAGACGGCTACTTTCAGGCTCGGAAACCGGGAAGGCTTTAAGCTGCCTCACCTCGCCACGAAGCATAATCACTTCCTCCGTAAGCGTTTTTAGCAGCTTACTATTTCCTTCCTCCCTTCGCCTGCTCTCCTCCAATTGCTTCAAAATTTGTTCTTCCCGTCTTCTACACATTTCCAGCTCGTGCATAATTCTCTCCAAGACGGAATCTGAAACATTTTTAATAATTAATAATAATTAGACAGAAACCAATATTTTGTAAATATGCACTTACTCTGGGGTGAAATCGCGTCGAATGGCGAATATGAACGGCCTAGAAAAATTTCAAAAAATAAATGCAATTAAATTTATTCAACAGTTAATTTAAAAATATAAATAAATATTTAATGATACAAGTATTACTCACCTGCATCCTGGTTGGAATTCATATTTTGGAATTTGGAATTTCACTTTACTTAGAAAACTAAACGAAAGGAAAAATAGCAAAAGAGTTTTGTGTATTTCTAAGTATTATTGCTTTGCTTTTTATATCGTAAAAGTTTATTCTAATAATTTCGTTAGCTACAATCTCATCTATCTTAAAAATTCCAAAATTTGTTGAATCAAAAGGTTCCTTGAAGAGTGGTTGTAAATTTTTAATAATTTTTCCTTCAATTAATGGGACCTTTTCAATTTTTTTAATTTTTTCAATCAGAACAACATTTTTATCGACATAACAAATATTGTTGGGAAAATCTATGGAAAAATAGAAGTCTTCTGTTTTTAAAAAAGTATATAATTCTTCCTCATCAGCAATTGGTCGACCAAATATTATATTAAAATTTGTTTGCTTCCTTTTGAGGGTATAACTTTTTTCAACATGTCTATTGTAAATTTGGGCAGCCGCATTGTTTGATTTTTTAACCTGTTTCTTTATCATTTGCAGGTAATTTTCAAATCGGAAAGCGCTTATAGTTTCTATCGACCCAAAAGATATTGCCTCTTCATGAATATGTAGCAAATAATGAAAATTACAAGTCATAAAGCAAGGGTCGTACAACGAAGTTACTTCTATTACAAAACCTATTAATAGATTATGGGCCATTTTAATTTCTTCTAAAGCACAATTGTTATGTAACAATAAACGAATTGCTAGGGATAATTTCAAAAAATGTTGGTATCTGTTTTCGGATAGAATTGGCTTTAAAACAAACGGTCCGTAATACAACAAAAACTGTCTAAGTTCCGTTGCTTTAAAGCGATCAAGCTCGTCTAACGACCTAGATTTACGAGAAAATTCATAGGGGCAAGATTTTTTTAAATTTTTTAGTTCGTTTGACAGTTCGTTTATTTTCCATGAAGTCAAGGAATATTGCTCTCCTTTTTTTTTTACCCAAGACTTAAGAAGTGTCCTTACTACTCCAAGGCAAACAACATGCATATAGTCCAACCCAACTTGTTTTACAATATCGATAGAAAGTTCTTCTAAAATAGTTACTTCTTTCCTGTTATGGTGTTCTGGCTGGTCTCTACTTCTAAATGACTTGTCATCCCGAATGGGGTCCATCCCAATTTTTAAAAAAACAACTCGATTTTTATGCATTTCTCCTTTTTGAAGGCACCTTGTACAAGAATAATAACCGGAATGGCCTTTTATTCCTAAAATAAATGCTCGGGCTGGAGCATCCATAATAAAGCATCTGATGCCTACGCTATAAAATTTGCTTTTATATTGGAACCCAGTTTCGGCCAGTTCCTTTACTTCTTTTATAAATTCACTCAGGTATTCGTCAGCGTTTTTCGGCTTAGAATATCCCTCGTAAACACCTATTAACATAACTTCTGGATATCCAGGCACATTACATAATATGGGCCAAACATTTTTTGTAGAACTTTTACATAAAGGCAAGCCATCAACATTTACGTCAATATTTATTTGTTCCGACTCGTAGTCATTTACTATTAAAAAATCTGTAAGTGCGTCAGACAAACCGTAATGAGTATAAAAGCCGTCGCCCATACTTCGGCTTACAACTTCTTTTGGCGTTTTTTTAAGGGTTCTAGAGTCTTTGGGCACATTCATGTTATTATTCCTCAATATTGTCAACAGTTCATTTAATACATTATTAGCAATGTTGTTTTTAATTGCCCACTGCCTTAGCTGCTCAGGAAAAGTCTCTTCGTAATTGAAGTCACCGTCACTAGTCTCGTCAGAACTACTATAAATATTGTCAAATTCGTCAGGGACATTAACATTTACTGAGTCAGGTTCGTTTATATTGACTTCCACGTCAGGTACATAATAATCTACTACACTCACAGGTACATTATTAGTTGCTGTTTTTTCACAAACATCTAAACATATTTTTTTCGAAGAGCCAGCATCAATTGCTGAGTCCTCAGTCTCGTAAAGCGCTGAAAATAATCGCGCAGCTTCACGCTTAGCACGTAATTTAGCAGCCTTTGTTGGGAGAGACATTTTAATATGTTATTAAATTAATAAACACAACACAACACATAAAACCAAAAAAACAAAGCAATAATTTTTAAACACACAAATTTGGCACAAAACTGCACTGACCACAGACAAATCGCGAATCGAAGTGACGCTTGGGCGAAAAATAATGGCGTGAGTCAAAAGGGAGACCCGAGGAATAAAGGGAAAACGGTAGATTATCGCGACCTCCTTTTAACTCGCGCGCGCCGTTTTTGAAGACACAGTGAACTATCTATTCAGTGAACCATTAAATATAAACGGCGTTTGCTAAATATGTAAAATATGTTCACTGAACAGATTGGAATACGTATTTTATTTATATTTCATTTTGTTGAAGTAGATATATTATTTATATTTAATTTTTGTAATAAATATTTTTTTTAATATTTAATTTTTTACCATTAAAATTGATTTTAGATAAAAGTTTTATTTATTTTATTAAATTAACTAAATCACTCAATAAAAACTAATACTTAAAGATATATTTGGTTATAAGATATATTTCCCTTATCATTTTTTAAACATTACACATACAAAATAAGTTGGTTCATCAAGAAAGTGTTTACTGTTTTGTATAGATCGCGCAATGTACCTGCTGAGACGCAGACTGAAATTACTTCTTCGCGATCGCAACCCTTTTTAGGTAGCCAAATGTGTTCTATCGTATTTCTATCGCCTAGAAGTGCCTTAGAAGTTACTTCTCCACGATCGCAACCCTTTTTAGGTAGCCAAATGTGTTCTATCGTATTTCTATCGCCTAGAAGTGCCTTAGAAGTTACTTCTCCAAGATCGCGACCCTTTTTGTTTTTGTAAAATGTGTTCTATCGTATTTCTATCGCCTAGAAGTGCCTTAGAAGTTACTTCTCCACGATCGCGACCCTTTTTGTTTTTGTAAAATGTGTTCTATCGTATTTCTATCCTCCAGAAGTGACTAAGAAGTGACTTCTTCGCGATAGATGTATATTTTGTTTTTGTAAAATGTGTGCTGTCGTCTTTCTATCTTCCAGAAGTTACTAAGAAGTGACTTCTGGACGATAGGCGATAGAAATATCGCTTATTTGCTTGCAGGGTACGCACAAGAAAATTCTCGATCATACACACAAACACACATATACATATACATACATACGCCAAAAACTGTCAACGCGACGCGCCGCGGACTAACCCCATGTCTTCTTCTTTTTCGTTTCGAAGAAAGAATGAGAAGCATAACAGAAATAAAAAAGTTTTTCTTAAATCTATGGTGATTTTCTATTTCTACTTTTCTGTTTTCAAGAAAAAAGTTTTTTTAAATTGAGAAAAATTCTTTAAATTAAAAAAAATGTACCGTGTTTTTTATGGCGACTTTCTAGATTCTAGGAAGGGATGAAGTACATTTTTTCTTAATTTAATGGCGAAATCGCCATTAATTTAAGAAAACTTTTGGAGAGCAAACTAGGAAAAAACACCATTGATTTAAGAAAAAAAATCATTTTTCTAAATTTAAGAAAGGTTTTTCATAAAATTCTGTTTCTATGGTCTTTTTTCCTAGATTCAAGAAAACAATTTCTAAAATTCAGAAAATTTTCTAAAATTAAGAAAAAATTTCATTTTATGGCGATTTTCTAAAATTTAGGAAAAAAAATTTTTTGAGTGTATGAGCGTATTATCACATCTCATTTGCATCATTTATGTTCCTCGCTAATATCACCGTGTCAGCATGGTTTCGTTAAGCGAAGATCGACTACTATTAACCTACTTGAATTGTCATCTATTGTAATAAATGGATTTAACAATAAAATGCAAACCGACGTTATATATACAGATTTCAGTAAAGCCGTTGACTCTGTTAACCACTCTCTTCTTTTATTCAAACTAGACTTGCTTGGGTTTCCATGTAATCTTTTAACTTGGATTTCGAGTTATTTGAACGGAAGGACTCAGAGGGTTATATTTAAGAACGCTGTTTCTAAAATGATCCACGTGACATCTGGTGTGCCCCAGGGCAGTCATTTGGGTTCCTTTGCTGTTCACTTTGTTTATTAACGATCTTCCCTCTATCATAATAAATTCTCGTGTACTAATGTACGCTGATGATGTTAAGCTTTGTTTGACATTCAACAATATAGAATCTGGGTTCGGCTTACAATCAGACATTGATAATTTTCAAGTATGGTGTGAGTATAACCTCTTAAATTTGAACTGCCTGAAATGTAATGTAATGACCTTTCATAGGGGTACTCCTACGTTTATAAGTTATTTGCTTCAGAACTTGCCACTTGACCGTATATATTCAGTAAATGATTTAGGCGTTCTTCTGGACCCGAAGCTTAAATTTGACTGCCACATAATGCTGACGGTCAACAAAGCTATGAGTGTTCTTGGGTTTATAAAGCGTTGGTCAAAAGAATTTGACGAACCTTATATAACCAAATTATTATTTACCTCCCTTGTCCGTCCTATATTGGAATATTGTTCTTCGGTTTGGAGCCCACAATAGCAAGTGCACATTGACCGTATAGAGTCGGTACAAAAAAAATTTCTACTTTTTGCCCTTCGTAGTTTGATCTGGGATCAAAACATAAGGCTACCTTCCTATCAGAGTAGATTATTATTGCTTAATTTACCGACACTTGCAAATCGTAGAAAAATGCTTGGTACTATTTTTATGCATAATCTTATAAGAGGTGATATTGATTCTGTAGAACTTGTAAGCCGCCTAACTTTTAATGTTCCCGTTAGACTAACACGTAATTATTATCCTCTTAATTTGCCACGATGTACATCAAATTTTAGTCTGCACGAGCCCTTTCGCATTCTATGTAATAATTATAACAACCTTTATCATTTAATTTGCATTTCAACGTCTATCCCGGTATTAAAAACTAATATTTTAGCTCATTTGCTTCACTCCTAATTGTATCTTAATTTTCATTATGTGTCCCGTCATTATTTTTGCTTTATGTATTCTTCCTCGCGAAATCGTATTTCTGCCCAAACTGATAATAGGGCCCCGCGCGTAACAAGCACGTGCTTGGTGTCGTTGGGCCACTTGTTTGTACTTCTCGTAGTGCATCAACGTCCACATATATTTATAAATCGAAAACAAAATGGCGGCTGTGCAGCATTTCTTCGTAGGCCCTTTTTTGTTGAAGGGGGTCCTTAATTTTTTATTTAAAAAAAAAAAAAATTTGGTTGGTTTTTTTTTTTTTTGAGTATTAAGTTACTTCCTAACCAACCAAAAACATTGGGGAAGATTTATTTGGCCGTCCCGTATAGTATGAAACGGGTAAACGCCACCGCCTATGTGTGAAATGAAATTTCAAGACACTGGTTAGAAATTGATCAAAACGAATATAAGTGTGAGATGTCGTGTTGTGTGTTTATGAAGATGTGCGATGAAATCCGATGAAAGTGTTATCGATATAAGTGTGAAATTCTTTGCATATGTGAGAATGTGAAAATGTGTATTAATGTGTATTATGATGTGATGATGTATTGAAAAAGTGTGATGTAATTATGTGTAATAGTGTGATGAAATTTTAATTATAAATCTATTTTGGCTGAATTGAGTTATATAGGTGTAATTTGTTGTTGGTTCGTGCGCAAAGAACCGATATATATCGTCATATTTAAGTAGAAGCGGGAAATTTCTACGGATAGGTCCATATTTTGAGCATTTAAATAAAATGTGAGAAATATCTTCAATTGAATTGGAATTGCAGTCGCAAATAGAATTGTCAAAGACTTTTAATTTGTGTAACGTGTATTTGTCGAAAGCATGTCCGCTTAAAATTCTGTTTAGTTGCTTAACTTTAAGACGGTTTAAATTGCAGTTTTTATCTTTGAACCAAGGTTTTCCATTAACATAGGGAAATAACAGGCAATATCCTCTGTTTCTTTCTATGCAGAAAGTGTTATAATCTCTTTCCCAATCCAACAAGATACGATTATATAAATGTGTGATGGCATCGTTTAGAGTGTATCTCAGGGATACACATGTGCCATCGTTTCTGGCATTTTTTGCTGCTGAATCCGCCAATTCGTTTCCTTCGATATTTAGATGGCTGGGTATGTGGTGTAACTCGAGATATAGGATACTTTGACTATTTTCTATTTTTTTGAGTATGTCTAAAGCTATGCAGTTGGAAAAACAGCTTTTCTTCAGTGTTTGAAGCGCACCCAGGCTGTCAGTCAGGATGGCTACTTTCATAAAATTTTCAGAATTAGCAAAGTCGATGGCTTTCTCCAGGGCTGTAAGCTCGGCAGTAAGCGAGGAACGTTTAGTATTAGCGTAAAAACTTTTAATTGTATTTGAATTTGAGTGTACAAAAGCGCATCCCATAAAATTTTCTTGAACTGAGCCGTCAGTATATAAAATCTCAAAACCCTTTTTATTTAAAATGTCGAGCTTTTCTTTTAAAAGCGAGTTGACTAACGACGTATTTGACAATTTCTTGTTTGGGATAATTCCCTTAAAAAAATCCGCATCCATCGAGATTTTCCGAGATTTATAAGAAGAAACGTTTAGACTAGCAATTGAATCGTAAATATCTTTGAATTCCGAGTAAACCTTTATATAGCTAGTGTTTTTTGCTGCGAAGTCATTTGTCAAAAGAGAGGCTGCTGGTAAACCATGAGCGAAAATTTTGGCCAATTCCTTCGCCGTAGTAAATTTAAGTCTATATTCCGGAGGAAGTTCACCTGCTAAATGGTATATTATGTTAACAGGAGTCGATTTTATAAGTCCAAGGGATTTCCTGAGGAAGAAATTAGCATGGACCTTAATATTGCTTGTCACCGTTTTCGAAATGCTAGCGAAAGAAGAGCAGGCGTATTCATATTTGGGCCTAACAAAATCCTTAAAAAGATTAAGGGCCTTGCTAGGATGAATGCCAAAACGACATCCACTTAACATATTTAAAAACATATTGGATTTATTAGCTTTCGCTATGATATGTTTGACGTGTTCTATAGAAGAATTATTTGTACAAATGGTCCTACCTAAATAAATAACCTGATCTACATCGTTAATAGCTAAATTATTGCACATAATATTTAAAATGTTCCTCCTATTATTAAAATGCATCACAGACGATTTGAGCGGATTAAAAGTTAAATTAATAGAATTGCACATTTCCCTAAAAACATTTACTTTATGTTCAAGAACATTTCTTGCAGTCGTAAAATCTTTGTCAAAAGTAATGAGAAAAAAATCGTCCGCATATTGAAATAAAGTGCTTTGATGATCACTAATGGCATGCAAATCAGAGGTGTACAAATTAAAAAGTATTGGACTAAGGCAGCTACCCTGGCTGGCTCCCTTACTAACAGTAATTTCGGAGTTACCAATAGTTAAAACTCTTTTACTTAGGAAGCCGATTATGAAATTAATAACTAAAGAGTTGAAACCCCTATCTAAAAGAATATTGGCTAAAATTGGGATGTTGACTGAATCAAACGCTTTACTTATATCTAGTACTGCTGCTGTGACATGAAAACCTTTAGCTTTTAGATTAGCAATGTTATTAATAACATCGTTGATGCAGTGAGCTGTGGAGTGGTTTTTCCTAAAAGCGTAAGACCGATTTGGGATTAAACTAAAACTATCTATGTGCATCTCCATGTTGACTTTAATAAGACCTTCTAGACATTTAAGCACAACACTTAAAAGACAGATTGGTCGGTTATTTGTAATTATAGAAGAATCAGTGTTCTTTTTTGGGACTGGTACAACTTTAATTCTACGCCAAGAATCCGGTATAGTGCCATCGTTAAAAATTTCATTAACCATAGATACCAAATTTTGGATTTCGTCAGGGGGTAAGGAGAGAATTTTGGAAAAATCGTCCAAAATTTGAGACTGCAGCAGCTTATGACTATTCGTAGAAGCAGCAAAATTTGTCAATTCTAATATTATTGGGAAATGATTACTGTTGGAAATTTTGGAATTTGAGGAAGACCATTTAAGAGAAAGGTTGTCTTTGTTTACAAAGGTTAGATCAAGTGCTGAAAAATATGACAGATTTGGAGAGTATGTGGGAGAACCATCATTTAGACAGGAAAAGCCTGCAGAAATGAGGATCTGTTCTAAAATTTGACCTTTATTATCGTGCGTAGAGTTTCCCCAAATAGACGACTTAGCATTTAGGTCACCACCTACTATAGATAGTCCCCCAAGAGCCGTTGCCATCATAAGGGCATCTCTACAACCTTTTTCGAAGTCATTTACGTTGGTACTAGGTGGAGCATAAACACTGAAAACATTAATATTGTGCTTTAGATTGACTGTAGAGATTCCAATGGTTTCTATTTCTGTATCACAGTTAATAATTTTATATTTAATATTTTTTTTGATATAAATACCTACACCCCCATAACCGTCATTACGGGGTTTACATACAAAATTAAAATTAGCAAGACTGCACATAGCATTATTTTTAATCCAAATTTCAGACAAAAGAGCTATATCCACGTTGTTATTGACTAAAAAAAGTTCAAGAAGCTGTTTATTATTATTGGCTGTCAAACTTTGAATATTATACTGTAGTATTTTCATAAATTAAGTTTAAAATAAAAATAAATAAATAAATAACAAATAATAAGAAAATAAATATAATACTGAAAAGCTTCTAAAAACAAAAAGACAAAAATACAAATAATAATTTAGAAACCTGAGCGCAATTTTTGCACATCAATTTCTGAATTAGTTTTTGCAATACGTGTTCTTAAATTTTCTAAGAATGTTCTAGCGTCTGCTAGAATGTCTGTATTATTTTCTAGTAGAAATGAAGAAATTTGAGAGGAGATGGAAATTAAACTATTTTCAGCGGTTTCTAGGGCTGAAGATTGGGCCAAATGAGGTTGGGATGGAGAGGGGTTCTGTTGTTGCTGTGAAAAATTGGAAGGCTGAGATAACTGTGAAAAAATTGAAGATTGTGAAGGAGGGGGAATGAATTTTTCAGGAAGAGAATAACTATTTTCCCTAATTGCAGCTCTGTAGCTGTCCATAGTGGCTTGAGCATTTCTATTCTCGTTTATACGGTTTTGGTTAGTTTTTGCTACTTTATTATAGGGAATAAAATTGTGGATGCTTTCTGCAGCAGCCTTCATATTGTTTTGCATCACAGGTATGGCTGATTTTTTTCTGGGACTGAAGCAGAGGAAAATCAGAAGAATTAAAAATTTCAAAGGAGTTAGCGGTTTGCTTCTCAAATAAAGCAGGGAATTTGGTTTTTACTTCTACTCTAGACAGATTCTCAACAGTCATGCATTTTTGTATAGCAAAAGCCCTCTTTCTTGCTGGGCATTCAAGCTCAGTAGCAGAATGAGGCTGTTTGCAATTTGCGCACTTTAGAACAATACATTTTTCTTCTCTTGGATGCACAAAGGAACAATCGCGACAAACTTCATGGGTTTGTTTGCAGTGTTGGGCAAAATGGCCAAACCTGAAACACCTGAAGCATTGACTAAACGGAACAAACATTTCGACTTTAACTTTAGTATATAAGAAGATGACCTCCTCCGGAATTTGTGCGCCTTCAAAGATTATTTTAACCCTGGAAGTAGGAACCATATCTTTGTTTTCGTTTTTCCTATTAACTCGGATAATATCATGGATGGGAATTGGCGATGAAATGAATTCTTTTAATTCAGGTAAAGAAAATTTGGTGGGGATTTGAAAGATAATGCCAGTTTTGAAAATAAAATGTTTTAATATTTTGGGTTCGTACCCTTCATTTTTTAAATTAGAATTTACCAAATCATTAGCTGCTTTCGCTGACCTGCACTCGGCTTTGCAGCGCCCGTAGCCAATTTTGTTTACTTTTACTATGTCTTTCAATTTGAGGTTAAACAGAACTACATTAAGCTCTAAAGCATTTATTGGTGCTCTATTATGTCTGTTGTAGTTATCACCATTTTCTGTCATTTTGTCAATATACACTATAAACGGTCCTTTATGGTTGGGGGGGTTAAAAATAGGTTCAAATACCTGCATAAATTGCTTTCCCTTATTGCTGGCAATGCCATTTACTTTATCTCCTTCTTTTGGTTGGCTTTTACTGCTATTCTCCATGTCAAAGTTCTTCTGTGCGTTCGTCTTACTTGAATCCGTTATGTTCTCTGGCGTTTCCGCATGGTCCATCTCCATTCTCTCTTCCACTTCTTTATTCGCTTCAATTTCGTTTGATCTCCTCTTTTTTTGTGTACCGGTGATTTTTGGGCGTTTTGTAATGGCTGCATCTAAGCTCAAGGGTTTACCCTTGGCTGAGAGCGCCATTTTATGCTTAAGGGGATGAATCCCCGTTTTTAAACTTTTAAACTTTCTAAGCACAAAGAGAAAAAAACAACAAAATAAAAATAGTCGAGCTGAATTTAATTTATGTGGTTTTTGGTTGTTGTATTGTGGTTAGCACTTGTAGTAGCTGCCTTTCCTTCTACGATGAATGTTGAACAAAAACGACCCGAACTATTCGGGAGTGATTTTGCGACTGGATTTGGTTGGTTTCTATAAATCAACAGCTATCGACAGACGTAGGATTTTTTCGATATATTGATTTTTTGCAAAATGGTGAGTGATTGAAAAAAAGTAACATTTTTTCGAATAAAAAACGTCACAAAGTTGTTTCAAGGGCAAGATCTCTCTCCGTTCTTGGAACGGTGGCACCGGAATTCAAGGGCAACTTAATAGGTGTGTGAGTGAGTTTGCAACGAATTCGCAGACACTCGTTTACTTTGGTTTTTGATTTTGCATTTATTGCCCGCATATTTCCTTCGTTTTCACCGAAGTTTCTTTTTGGTTCTTAAGTTTTATTCGATCATATAATCCAAATTTTATATATGTATGTTCGGGTCTATTTTAATTATGTTTGTTGGAAAATCTTAGTCTAGCGACAGTTTATATTCAGTCGTCAAAAGCCAGACATTTTCCATCAATACTCGTTGGCGAATGTAATTGCATGTATTTTTATTTAGCTATTCATTTTGTTATGACTGTTAATCGTAAGTTATTTTATTAGGATTTAAATATATTTTATAATGAACTAGAAAACCGTTTTGTTTGCCTATGACATCCCCTGTAGGAACTTATCAGCTATCCCAGAAGGGGCCGTTCAACAAATAATATGAAGTCGAGTATGGAATGGCCAAGGAAGGGAGGGCAACCGGAGTTCCTCCAGAACATCTGAGGACTGGTAGGGATCTTTAAGGAATTTCTATCTATTTTGTCTGTCTGCGTATGTGTTTGCGAATTTAGCACGCAAAATTGATATATTTTTTGGAAATGAAAGAAGGCTGAAGGTTAAAGGACAAGATCACCACCCCACACAACCGACAATGAGCAAGCTGGACCTTTGCGCGTGCGTCCTGAACCCTTCCATCACCATCGAAGCCAAATGATTCGATACAGTTTGGTCACTACAATATAAGCACTATCAAAACATGATAGAATCCGTTCAAAAGCAATTTCTCATTTTTGTACTACGAGGCCTAAACTGGGAGGAGGGACGCCGTTTGCCTTCTTATAGAGACAGGTTGCTACCTACCTACCCTAAAGGATCGTCGGACCTGTTATGGTGTGATATTACTTCACAAACTCATCGCTGGCGCTGTCGACTCAGTAGATCTGTTAGCCACCCTCAACTGGAACGTTCCGTGCAGAGCTACTCGCCGATTCCGTCCATTGGCACTTCCTGTGTGTAGGTCCCGTTTCGACCCCTTCCGAATCATATGTGATAGCTATAATGAACTTTACCACCTCATTTCCTATGAGTGCTCTGCCGAGGCTAATTCGCTTAAAGTCATTGCGTTCCATTCTTCATCGACTTAATAAGTTCGCCTACGTTTAATATTGTTATTTTTTTTTTGGTAAATTTATGATGTTTTCATTTTTATGCTATGTATATAATTTTAAGTCTATTGAGCAGTACATTGCTTTAAATAAACAAATAAACTTAACTGGTCAAATTCCAAAAAGCAAGTGACAAAAAATGCATGAGAAACGAAAAAACCGCGCGCGTTCTTGCAATGTCTCTTTTCTTCTTCCTATTTGTTTTTTTCAAAAGTACCGTTTCAAACATTATTATTTCATATCGGATGCATTCCGATGGATGCTATAATTGCACCGATTGAAAAAAAAAACGAACGATCGGCAAGCGTTCGGGTTTCGGTAAGGGTTCGGCTGCGATGTAAGAGAAGCTACGATTGCACGGTCCGCTCCCTTTTTGCCCTCTAAAAGAAGCTATAGGGGAGTGATGACTTGGGTTGGATCTAGCATGCATTCTGGATGCTGTCCAACATTGTATCGCAATTTTACTGAGGACAAAGATGCGAGCCAGATGCATTTCGAACGTCGACCACTCCAAAAACTTCCGACTGGGGCACTCCAAAACTTCCGATTGGGAAGCCATTGACCCGCACACACACACATTCACAAACATCCTAAGCGTAGCCACCTGTTGTTCAACTAAGCAGAACAACTCGACTTCTTTAAAAAAAATTTTAAAACAAGAGCAACAAAATTTGTTTCTTTCAAAAATAAAAATTCCATTAAAAAGAGATTTTGGAAATTTTGAACTTTTAATTTTAATTTTATAAATAATTGAGTGTCAAATTTTTTTCTTTCGCGAATATTTTACGGATAAATAACGGCAAATTGTCGATAGAAAAAAATTGCATTTTTAAAAGTTGCATTGCTAACTTTATGCGCATCATTAAATTGCATGAAATTATTATGCAGGACTTACCCATAGCTCCAAAACATTGAGGGAATCCTAGATTCTCAAATCCTTCCACACATTCTTGAACCTTCTCTTCGGATAAAAAGCTTGGGGACAAGTCATCGGAAGCCATTACAGATATGATTTCGACACAGAAATCGTTGACTATTGTGGTTGATATGCCGAATAATCTGCCCATAGTTTTGTATTCCGAGGATAACCCAAGCGCATAGAGGGCAACAGCAATCAGTTTATCCAAGGGAATGGCTTAGCGAAAGACTGTGTCTTTTTTTGCTAAGCCTGGCAGCAGCTCCACCAACTTCTAAAATGATTTCCTGTCCACGCGGAAGGTTTCCTTAAAGAACTCGTCCGAATTTTGCTGCACGTCAGTCCCATTTCTATTCTAGGCATACACATGTATTTGAATGGGAGTTTAACAGTAATAATACTTGTTTGTTTTCCAGCTTACGTATGTCTAAACTCTCCTTGACGATATTACCTTTAGCAGCAGAGCGTGGGATGTGGTGCTTGCTTCCAGCATTTGGGCAATTTTTCCACACATATTTATTGTGTGCAAATGCTGTTCTGAGATTGTATTTATCAATAACAAATTATTTAAGTCCATTGTTTACTTCAGCTCGCAAAGGACAATAGCAGATCAGCTGTTTTCAGACGCGTTTGCCAATGGAAATCCCTCACGTTTGCCTATCGTGTTGCTAATCGAAAATACAGAAAAAACCGCAAAGTGGAAAAATGCCTAAAGTGAAAACAACGAAGTGGCAAAAAATACATCGATGTATTGCCGTTTTTAAAAACATCGATGCCATCGATAGTACGATTGATGTATTTGCATCTCTAGGAAAAACTTAGTGTGCAGCTCCGGCAGGCTCAGCGGTGTACTTAATCCAATGATGGGAGTAATGTTAGTTTCAGACCATTTTTATTTTTAGTTTATTTTGTATGTAATTTATATTTTTAATTTACTTTTACTTTTAAATATTTATTGAATTGGTCGCAGAGCTCTCTACAGATTTTATATTCTTATTAATTAAAGAATTTTAATTCTTTTTTTTTTTTAAAGAAACGCCCCTTTAAAGTTGACCAATTTTTCGCTTAAAAAAAACGCAATTTTTAACCAAATTAGGCCACTTTTAGGTGGAATATCTTAAACTAAGTATCGAACGGTTTTGATGTTTGGTTTTCCTAATTGGTGTGTTCATTAATTAAAAACTACGTAAAAACAACAATTTGTTCACTATTTTTCAACATAAAACTGAAATCGTTTGATCACCACCACGGGAACTTCGGGAGGCTCCTCCACCACAAGTCCCACTCGATTTTTTGCAACTTATCCAACTTCGAATTCATCAATCGATTGAATCATCAGCTGGATGGTTTGCCGTATATTCCTGTATCGATTGGTATTGCTCCTCAGCCAAGTCTTCCCTATGGAGATCCTCCAGAATGCGACCGCGATTGAATCGTAGGATTAGCAAAACTTCGGTCCTGCGATCGCCAGCTCGTTGCATTCCAAACTGCGAAAAGGCCTCGTCCAGTGTAGCGAGTGCCGGCCGTTACTGTTTGGCCATTATTCTTAATAACAGTCTCACAACGTCGCGGCATCGAATCAACCAACATTTGACACTTGGCTTGGGGTATATCTTCCAATGCTGCCTTCACAAGAGTCACAGATCATCCTTATTGGTTGCATTTTTTTTTAACTTCACACCATGGGTTTTCTAAGGGGTTAAAGTCCGATTACTGAGCTGGTCAACTCAAAACATCGACAATGTAGATTCGTCATTGTACTCCGAAAACCATTGCTTGGCTGCCCTTAAGGTGTCTTTAGGATCGTTGTCCTGCTGGAACACCCAATTACGTGTAATTTTGTTTTCGGAATTGGCAACATAATATCACTTAATATTTCGCAGTACTTCACCGCTGTGAGTATGCCGCTGATTTGACGGATCGAACAAACACCTTTGTAGGCAAGGCGCCCAATTCCATTATTGAGCCTCTTCCGTGTTTCATAGTCTTAATAGTATTACTGATGCTTAAAGACAGTGTTGGGCTAACAGCACGCTTGCGCCTAACATCCCAATTCAGCTTCGTTCACGGTTGATTCCGATAACTTATCGATACTATCGGCATTCGCCCCGACAGGCCAGCTGACCGATCTTGCTGATCAACACTGGCAACATTTGCGCGCGCAAATTACTAGGACTACAACAAACCTTTAAAAACACATGGCGGCAACACTACTACTATTCTGACCGCAGCTGTATGCTTTCATATTTTTTGACTATGTTTTCTAAAATTTGTTTCTCCCTAATAAAAATCCTAAAATTATTCTAAGTATAGGGTTTGAAAGATAAAGAGTGTATCTTTTAAAAACTTTAACATCGCATCAAACCATGAATCCGTTTGCCTCTGAGAGCTCCGGAAAGTTGGCCAATTTCAGCATTTTTCGAACCATGGGGTCCTTTTGCTAATAATCCTTGCGTCGGGGAACTTTTTGGAAAATGCGGTTTAACTTGGAAATTCGTAACGAATCCAAAAATATAGCATTCAAAGAGGTAAATTTTTGATGCTGCATAGTGTAATCGGATAGAAATAGGCAGAAAAGTTTGTGTCGCATGTAATTGTCGCAGCAATCCATATGTTTTCCCTGTGGCTGCTCTTACATGATCATTCCATGACAGGGTTTTGTTAAACAATATGCCCAGGTTATTTGCTTTCTCAACATAGTACAATTCTACACCTCCTATTCTAATCTTTTGAAAATCATTTGTGTTTATATTTTTCTTATGGATGATCAAGCACTTTGATTTCTTAGGGTTTAAGCTCAAGCCATTCTTTGTAGCCCAGTTATCAACGTTAAACAAACAATTATTAGACAAATTGATACATTCATTAACTAAACTCAACGGTCGACTAACATATAATTAAACATCATCATCATTTCATTAACCGAAAATGTTTTTGCCTCACTGTACCAATTCCTATCAGTGAGAAGAATTCCTAAGGATAAACTAGATACAGGTGATTCAAAAAAACTGTTAACATTAGAAAATCTGTGTCTCTCAATAAAACACTTATTATCTGTATGAAAAAATCTTGTTATTCTAAATGGTATATTCGGCCTTACACTACATATATTATTTGGCATTTTTGTGGACAACGTATAGCTACTAAAATGATACTTTATTATGTTTCCATATCTGTCAGTTTTTTCCCCAATAAATTTATCTTCTATAGCCTTATATACTGACATTTTCTTTTCTACCTGTTCTAAAATTGTATTTGGTTTTTTTCACACTACGCTTAACTTGCTGCAAAAAATCTTCAAAACGATAAGCTGTAAAAGTATTAATGTGCCCAAGTTCTCGAACGCAATCAACTAAGTGGAGCATATTGTGAACATTATAAGTAAAAGCTTCTTTCGGATAAACGGTGGTAAAGGTGCTGACAAAAAAATGTATTAACTCGCTTGCAGTGTCGACCAGTAAAATATAATTTGGACTCAATAATGCCCTGTAAGCACGCATTAGAAGAAGAAAGTGATAATAACAGTCATCCGAAACGTTGTCCCTCAACAAATCTTGACATATATATATAAAAAATTGCCTATGCTCAACTGCTTTCCACCGTGCCAACTCGTCTAGGGATCTGGGTTTTCTTGCAAACTCAGACGGCCAATAAGGTTTTAAATTTAAAAGTTCTTCTGAAATGTTAGATATATAAATTTTTTAACTTGAAATTACAATTTTTAAAAGTTCTACACCGAAAATGTTCATTTGTAAAGGGCAAGCCTGAATATTCGCCATAAACAGTTACGTTATTAATCCGCTTGCCAGTTTGAAGGCATTTCATACCACCGCTGAACGCCATTAAACCAGTCAAAAATCGACTATCTCCAAAAGTAAAATATTTTAATGCAGATTACACTGTTTTCAAATAACAAACTTAAAAAGGTATGCCGCGTAGGGATCCGAGCCCTATTAACCGAGTTATGGGTTTTGGAAGTCTGTATGCGGTCCATTTTTCTGCAACTCATCGAAAACTTCAAATTACCGCCATAAAACCAGTCAAAAATCGACTATCTCCAAAAGTAAAATATTTTAATGCAGATTACACTATTTTCCAATAACTAACTTAAAAAGGTATAACGCTTAGGGATCCGAGCCCTTTTGACCAAGTTATGGGTTTTGGAAGTCTGTATGGGGTCCATTTTTCTGCAAATCATCGAAAACTTCAAATAGCCGCCATTAAACCAGTCAAAAATCGACTATCTCCAAAAGTAAAATATTTTAATGCAGATTACACTATTTTCAAATAACAAACTTAAAAAGGTATGTCGCTTAGGGATCCGAGCCCTATTAACCGACTTATGGGTTTTTGAAGTGTGTATGGGGTCAATTTTTCTGCAACTCATCGAAAACTTCAAATTACCGCCATAAAACCAGTCAAAAATCGACTATCTCCAAAAGTAAAATATTTTAATTTGAATTTGTCCCTGGAGTCCCACACATAAAAGACCTTGCTGGGGCATCACAAATAAAATATCTTAATTTTATTGTTACAGTGTTATGACCAACTTCGAATGGACTTGCAGAAAGTTCAACCAGCTCAGAAACAAAATCGGTCATGTAATCATCTACATTAGCAGGCTTTCGATTGCCAACATAAGACCCAATTAAACACCCATCACTACTGGAAACATTTTGAAAGTATCTTAAAACTGGCCACAAGCTTGTACTCGAACTTTTAAAAATCGGTAGTCCGTCCACATTGTCATCTAAAATGAACTCAGAATTATCTATCAATTTATCATTTATAAACTCCAAATAAGATTTTATGCCAATGTGGGTGTAATGTCCTGGTCTTACGCTTCGGATAACCGCCTTAGATAAATTTAAATTTAGAAGCCCATTAGCCGATCGCGGGACGTCTAGGTTTTCTGAATGTAAAATTTTTAGAAGTGCTTCAAGTTGATCCCTAGTAACACTATTATTATAGTACCAGTCTACTAATTTTTCCCGAAGACTGGGTTTGGATTCAACGTTAACGAAAGCATTATTAAATTCTGTATCTGTTTTAAAGGAATGTTCAGAAATATTTTGTTCCTCAATAACAGAAATATTTTGGTCCTCAACTACAGAAATATTTTGCTCCTCAATTACAGAAACATTTTAGTTTTGTCTGTTTAAATTTAAAGCTAAAGCAACCGATCGCCCAAACTCCTTCTTTTCTTTTTGAGCTAAACGGTGCAATTTGGTTTGGGAAATTCCGGCCATTATAAAAAATGTGTTTTTAATAAACGTTTAATATACACAAATATAATTAGTATTAATAGAATTTTATTTTTTAAAATTGTTATAAAAAAAATTCATAATTTTGTAAATTTAAAAAAATAACTTTAAATTTTCCTAATTTTTAAATATTATTGAAAAATAGATTTAAGTCCAGAAATGTTAAGACTTAGGTCCACCTTAACAGAAACGAAAACAAATAGAGGACACATGAAACAAAGAAATGAAAAACAAAACGGCACTTTTGTTACACAAAAACTAAAATTAAATTTAATTCTTACACGTTTGATGTTGTTGTTCTTCCGTTGTCAAAAATCCTTCCCTGAGGTCAAACAAAAAATAAAAACAATAATTAGTTAGTATAATGTTGTGAAAAATGCTTATTCGGCACACTGCAGGTACAGTGAACCTAACGCATAATCGAACACCCTTTGTTTTCTATCATAAAACTTAATTAAAACATTGAAATGTTATCAATTAATAACATAAAAAATAATTTAAGCTTTCCACTGACAGCTCTTAATATTTTAACAAAAAACCTCAATATTTAAAACACAACTCATAATTGAATTTAATTAATTTTTATACCCGTTACTCGTAGAGTAAAAGGGTATATTGTATTCGTGCAAAAGTATGTAACAGGTAGAAGGAAGCTTTTCCAACCTTATAAAGTATATATATTCTTGATCAGGATCACTAGCCTAGTCGATCTAGCCATGTCCGTCTGTCCGTCCGGATGAACGCTGAGATCTCGGAAACTACAAAAGCTAGAATATTGGGATTACCAACACATATTCTTGGGCTTCCTACGCAGCGCAAGTTTACTTCAGCCGAGCGCCACGCCCCTCTAACGCCCACAATCGCCCATAGTCACCCACAAACGATACTAAAATGTGTTTGGCGCCCACATTTTTAAAGATTTCGGTGAAGTATAAATGTGTTTAGTTATACCTATCGAAATGTATAAGAAATTTTTTAAATCGGTCCATTATGTCCGATCAAAGTTTTATATCTCCATCTCTTTCGCACTCCCTTTAGCTGAGGGACGGGTATCAGATAGCCGGGACACCCACCCGACTATAGCGTTCTCTCTTGTTTTTTATTTTCACTTATCACCGCACTATACTTACTTGGCACAGAAAAGCACAAAGGTTTGTTTTTCAAGACTTATAAACAAATAAAACAATTAAAATTAGTTTAACCGAAAAATCAATTACACATTAGATTCTGTTGCTCCAGAATCTTTGGTTTATTTGAGTGATACAAATTTTTAATTTAATCGCTAAATTGCCTACAAGTTCTGTGGTTCATACACTTCGTCTTTTCAAAACAAATCCGAGCTCGGACAGTTAATATAAACGTGGTTAACTTATAGACTCTAACAGCCCTCCATGGTCTTCCAAACACTTGGCTCACTTAAAAAATATAAAAACTAAACTTTATAAGAAGTACGCCAAAACAGGACTTCAGTCTGATTTTTCCAAATACAGCGTTGCTAAATCCAATTACTTCCTGCATAATTCTGAATGTTATAACAGCTACCTCCTACGCTGTAAAAACGAAGTTCGCTGCAACCCTAAATTATTTTACTCCTTCGTCAATTCAAAGCGCAAAGCCAACAAATTTCCTCTATCACTACAGCTAAATAATGTGTCTGCATCGAATGATCAAGATATTGGCAACCTGTTTGCGGACTTTTTCCAATCGACCTATTCCACAAATAATACCAGGATCAATTGTAGTTACCCCACACTGACGCAATTTTCAACCCTCTAATTGATGAAGAAGAAGTTCTACGTAGCCTATCCACGATTAAATTATCGTTCTCTGCGGGTCCCGATATGGTTCCAAGCTGTGTCCTCAAACATTGCGCCATACCACTTGCAGTTCCATTAACCCTGTTTTTTCAAAAGTCGATTACTACTGGCACATTTCCATCTATTTGGAAAGAATCCTTTCTTATTCCGCTACATAAAAAAGGTAGTAAATCTGATATCAGCGACTATCGCGGCATACTTAGTGCTATTCCTAAGCTCTTTGAAAAACTTATCTGCGATCAACTGCAGCACCAGTGTCGCTCCTTAATATCCTCTAAACAGCATGGTTTCACAAAGTGCCGGTCTACAAGAACTAACCTGCTTGAGTTTACGACCTTTATTAGTCAAGGCTTTAAATCCACAAAGCAAACTGATGTAATCTTTACTGACTTTAGCAAAGCCTTTGATTCGGTCAACCACGAGCTACTGATTCACAAGCTCCTCCTCCTCGGATTTCCTCCAACTCTACTGACATGGCTTTGTTCTTATTTAACAAATCGTACCTAAAAGGTCCAGTACAACAGCACTTATTCAAAAGCTGTTTCCGTAAATTCGGGAGTACCACAAGGCAGTCACCTTGGTCCTTTACTATTTGGCTTATTTATCAATGATCTTCCTCAAGTAATTGAGTTCTCCAAAGTACTTATGTTTGCGGATGATGTCAAGTTGTGTATGCATTTGACCTCACCTAGTTCCTACATGCAGCTCCAGCTCGACTTAAATAACCTTCAATCCTGGTGCCTAGTCAACAAGCTACTGCTTAATCCAGATAAATGTAAATCCATGTCATTTTATCGATCCAATCCATACATTTGTACATACTCAATAGATCACTCTGCACTTGAACGCATTGATACTGTTCTTGATCTTGGTGTCCTATTTGACCACAAGATTTGTTTTAATCAGTCAGTACCATCTCCAATAAAGCTAAATGCTTATTAGCTTTCATAAAACGCTGGTCTAAGGAATTTGATGACCCTTCCACTTTTTTTACGTCTCTCTAATTCGTCCTACACTTGAGTACTGATCCATTGTTTTGTAACGATTGTGGCAGATAGATGAATAAGCAGAGCCACCTGGGGGTCAAACGGTGATGGTGCCGCCATCTATTTGTCGGCTGTGGTACTACCATTGGGCTAGAGGAAGAATCTAAAGGGGATAGGTTTTCGGAGACAAAGAGGCAACAGAGCCAATTGTCAACCTAACACAAATGGCGAAGTCATGAGTTGGGAGAGCGGTGGTAACTCCAACCTAGATCCGCGCGCCACAATGGCTCTTTCCATTTTGGTCAGTCTCCCAGTGCAGTTGGGGTCAGCAGCTTAAATTCCCAGAAGCGAAAACGGAAAATTTTGAGAGGCATTCCATTTGGAAACCACAAACCGTGCTAAATCCAGTATTAGGGTAAGCTCATAAATAATCAGGAATATACGCACATCAGCCATAGAATTCTTACAATTACTTAGGTTTGGCGCTTAATACGGAAATATCAAAGACCACGATCGAAGATTAACTCTCTGGAGCGAGCCGCCGAAACGACGACCCCCAACCTTGAGGATTCTAACCACTTTATTTGATGCCAATATAAAGGCATATTTTAAACTTAATCTCAGGGGTTTATAGAAAACAAGAGTATTTTGTGAGGGAATTAAGCCGCCAAATCTCCAAAAAAAGTTGTTCGATGCAACTTCGAGCCGCTCCGACCAGAGATTGAATTCGCCGGGATTATCACTCGATCCCGTTCTCTCTCCCCTAACTCACCGAGCTTTGAGTGTGGTGGACTTGAGTGGAGTCCGGAACGATCAGTTTTCTTGGTCAGCGCGCATTTGGCGACCATGTAAACCGCAGTAAAATAACGTAAAAAGAAGAGTGGCAAAATACTAGGAGAAACAGCGGAGAATCGGGAAAAATGCAAATTGAAAGTTAACGGAAAAAAATCAGACCCCGATTGCCCGAAAAGAAGTGGAAAAAGAAGAAAAGAGAAAAAAGTGTAAGCAGTGAAAAGGGCAGGTGAGTTACCGATAACCAACTCCCCGCACCCCTTCAAGTATAAGTCGTCTGCAAACTAGCAAGCATAAGTTGCCAAACTCCCCGCACCCCGCACCCATTAAAAATAAGTGGCATCCGGGTATAAGTGGCAGCGGCCAAAGAAATGCAGCGTAGGCAGAATATAGAAGCGGCGACTGAGCGACAAAAACTTGAGGCATATATACATAAGCAATATATAAACGAATTGTATTATATATAAGTGCTGCCTGTGTGCAGCGTAGGTTATGAATTCTTATTCCGAATTATTACAAATTAGTTCGTCACGGACCACCAAGAAATACAGTCTTTCACTCTAAATTAAAATAAATTCATATATATGTATATAAAATCCCACAACGCACCCACCAAACAAAGGCAAAGAGAAGAAAGGCTCTTCTCAGAATTCCTGAGCGGACCAAGGACAACGACGAGAGATGACCCCTAACAGGATCATCCTTCCACCCAACTAAACAATCGCAACTACATGTGTTACTTAAATAAAGGAAAAGAACTAATCCAAATCTTGTTCATTATCATCTTGGTCATCATCAAATCGACAAAACTCAACTAACTTCGATATCGAAAATATATCAAAATATCGATATATCGATGATATTTAAAAAAAAAAATATTATCATAGCGATATTTTTTGGGCCGAAATATCGAATATCGATATTATTTGTAAATGATATTTTTGTCCTTTCTAATGGTTGGTCACTTTAAAGCCTTAGCCGACGCCAAAAAAAAACGCGAGAAATGAGCGCAAAAAAGTTTTTCACAGAGTTTTCAACAAACACAGCAAAGTGCACATTGTGCTGTAAAATAATTAAAACTAGCGGAAACACATCTAACCTAACGTCGCACTTAAAAAATAAACACCATGATGCTTTTCTCAAATGTTCAAAGGTACGTAAATGCAATAAGCCGGAATGTGTGTAAAAGGCGACACACACACAGTTTAACTGTTGTCAAATCACATATGTATGTACGTATGTGGTACATGCACGTGTGTCGAAAGTGCAACATTTTTTTTTATTAAGTATATAAAAATTTTATAAATTATAAATGTATATTTTAGAGCACCACCAAAGGAGAACGTGAAAGTCAAGCCAGTATTCAACATTTGTTCTTAGGAGAAAATCGAAAAGGTAAATATCTTTAAAAATTTACTGTATTAAAGTATCCATTTCTAATTTATTATTTATTTTAAAAATTTTCCAGCAAAAGACAAAAACATCACAGACTCCTTAATCAAAATGATTTGTAAAGACAATATGCCCGTAAGATGTGTGGAAAAGGAGGGACTGAAAGGTTTTGTTAAAACATGCGTTCCCAACTACAAATTACCAAGTCGATCGAAGGTTAGTGTTTGGAAAAACATAATATAAACTATATTCTTTTTCTGCGTAACCGTGCAAACTTATTTATATATATGGTACATATATTTTAAATAATAATTTTGCTGGTTGTTGACAGTGGGTATGGTATAAACTATGTACATATATCTGTGTTAATATTAGCTATTTAATTAATGCATAAAGACATGCCCATCTGTCAGTCTATTTCTACACAAACTGTTTTGGAAAATTTTTGAAATTTAAAGTGAAAATGAATGGGGTTCTTACACCTGCCTTAGTTAAACTTTACTTAAATAGTTTGTGCTGCAATAGGATTAACACCTCCCAAAATTAACTTTCATAATGAGCTTTATTTAGAAAGCAGTTTTTAAATTATGAGATTTGTTTGTAGGTTACAAATTTGATCTCCGAAAAGTACACACATTGTATGGAGAAGCTGAAAGGGTATTTTAAAGATGTGAATCACTTTTCCTTTACCTGTGATGGCGTAACCATCACGAACTCTACAAGATCCTTCTTAACAATAACGGTACATTTTTTAAAAGAAAATCAGCTTCAATCTGTATGTCTACAGGCTGCTAGGATGAGCCAGGTTTGTTTAAAATAAAAACTTTAGCATTGTGTTTGTTTTTGTGCGTTTTTAATATGATATTGTGTTCAATGTTTAGAATAACCATTAACTTAGCTTGGCGTAACCATCACGAACTTTACAAGATCCTTCTTAACAATAACAATAAATGTTGTTTTTGTGCGTTTTTAATATGATATTGTGTACAAAGTCTGTGTGTTTTAGACTATTTCAGTTTTGCTTGATTTTCTAATATTTTGTAATAATTTTTCTCTATTTAGTCTCACACCAGCGAATATATTTCGACACTTCTGGAAGGTGCTTGCGATGAATTCGGAATTGAAACATATAAAAGAAGGACATTAACTACGGACAACGCAAAAAACATGATAGCTGCATCGAGATTGTTTCTGGGTGCTGATAATCACGTTCCGTGTTTTGCGCACACGATTAATTTGGCAGTTAACGATTCTGTAAAGAATATTCAATCATTTTCCACGGTCTTAGATAAAGTCAAACGGATTGTTATGCATTTTAAACACAGCTCAGCTTCTATGGACGCACTGAGGAAATGCCAAATGGACGAAGGAGTGCCAGAAGGTCGCATCAAAACCCTAATCCAAAGTGTGGACACTCGCTGGAACTCAAGCCTCGATATGCTTAACTCGTTTGTTATCCTCGCCGAAAACGTAGCGTTCGTCCTTCTGAGCAGGCGAAGCTCAATAAAATCACCGCAAATGCTTACACTAACAGAGTTAAACGTTTGCCGTGATTTTTGCAACGTTCTCTTACCTTTTAAAGATGCCACGGAAAAAGTGAGCGGTGATGCATACGTGACTGTAAGCTTAGTAATTCCCATGATCTGCATGATGTTGAAAAAAGTGAAAGATGCGAAAATACATTCGGAGGAGGGTATGCGAACCAAGGAAACAGTTCTAGAAATTTCCGAAGAACGTCTAAAAGATTTGCTAACGAACAAGATTTTGATTAAAGCTACCATGCTAGACCCAAGGTTCAAGAAAATGTACTTTGATTCGCCAATACTTGTAAGGGAAGTAAGTCAAACAATCTTAAAGGAAATGAGGGGGAGTACCCACGAAGAAGATATGCCTTTTTTTGATGATGAAATGGAACTCGCAATGCATGACTCAATAGCATCCAGCGAAAATGAAAGTTTTTTGAATCTGCATAACAAAACCATACAACTTCATAGTTCCGAACCGGACAAAGCCGAAGAAAAAGAGATGAAACTTTTTTTTAGCATACCGAATGCTAGTTGGCAAACAGATCCATTGGAATTCTGGAATGATCAATAACAAACTATGCCAAATCTGGCAGCGGTAGCGTTAGCTTGCCTTATTACTCCTGGAAGTTCTGTTGCATCCAAAAGACTGGCCTCTGCCATTAAATGTGTGGTTTGCGACGCCCGCAGTCGTATGACGGACCAGCATATAACCGAGCGAGTCTTTTTAAAGTCCTTAAGTATAGATTTCTTTTCTTAGCATTTCATAAAATTAATACGCCTACTTTAAAAAATGGTGATGTATAATTAGATTTAAATCAACGGCTGTGTCCAAAAATGAAGATATTGAATGTATATTTTACTTGAATTTCTATATACTATTTGTTTGAAAATACTTATATGAAAGAATTACGAATCTGGCCAGGAAAACGGCCTTCTACTTAATAAAAAATGTGAATATGATTTGATAAAATTGTTTTATTTCTTGAATTTCTTCATATCATATGTGTTAAAGCAACATTTTAAGGGTACCGTGCTCTCTGAATTTTAAATGAGCAGCCTGTGATGCCCCCTTCCATTAAAATTTTCATATTTTGAAAAAATAGAATATATCATCGATATATCGATATTTTAAATTGATATTTGGAAATATCATTAATGATATTTTTTTAAAAACCAAATATCATCGATACGATATTTTTTAAAAATTCGACAACCCTACCATCCATCATCAAACGCTCGACACCCAACTGGTAACTGGTGCAGAGATGCGCTAATGCTGGCACATTGTGTAGGATAGCTTGTCTAAGATTCCTCATTTAGCACGCGAATTAATAAGGATTTATTGTAAAGAGCAAGTAGCTGCGTTTAATATATCCCCGACCCCCTCTACTTGAAACCACTGCCGGAACCAGCGCGTGCTCAACGTAGACTACCTTACCATATGCTCTCAATACGTTGTTCGCTACAAGTGGATAGAATAGTTCATTTTTGTTTTTGGTTTTTTCAAGTTTCACAGCCTTTGGAAAACCTCACGGAAGCGCTTTCGTCGATGGATCCCCCGAGTGTTGGTGAGTGATATTTCACAAATTAAAAAGCATATTATTATCTTTTATTTGATAAACTAAAAGCCCAGAAAATTGATAGTATTTGCCCCACTGTCCCAAGTCTCTGTTAAGCGAATGTAAATGCAAAGAGGATTAGAATTTCACGGCCGCAGCCATAACGGATAATCGGGGAATGACAATAGCGTAATTTCAAGGGCAAGATCTCTCTCCGTTCCTGGAACGGTGGGACCGAAATTCAAGGGCAACTTAATAGGTATGTGAGTGAGTTTGCGGCGAATTCGCAGACACTCGTTTACTTTGGTTTTTGATTTTGCATTTATTGGCCGCATATTTCCTTCGTTTTCACCGAAGTTTCTTTTTGGTTCTTTAGTTTTATTCGATCATATAATCCAAGATCTCTCTCCGTTCCTGGAACGGTGGGACCGGAATTCAAGGGCAACTTAATAGGTATGTGAGTGAGTTTGCGGCGAATTCGCAGACACTCGTTTACTTTGGTTTTTGATTTTGCATTTATTGGCCGCATATTTCCTTCGTTTTCACCGAAGTTTCTTTTTGGTTCTTTAGTTTTATTCGATCATATAATCCAAATTTTATATATGTATGTTCGGGTCTATTTTAATTATGTTTGTTGGAAAATCTTAGTCTAGCGACAGTTTATAATCAGTCGTTCAAAGCCAGACATTTTCCATCAATACTTGTTGGCGAATGTAATTGCATGTATTTTTATTTAGCTATTCATTTTGTTATGCCTGTTAATCGGAAGTTATTTTATTAGGATTTAAATATATTTTATAACTAGCAAGGTGGGCCGCAGCTTCGCCCGCGGAAATTAAGATAGAAAATATGTATATATGTATGTAGAATAGCTACATATATTTCCATACCTTTAGCTTTATATTAATAACTAGCAAGGTGGGCCGCAGCTTCGCCCGCGGAAATTAAGATAGAAAATATGTATATATGTATGTAGAATAGCTACATATATTTCCATACCTTTAGATTTATATTAATAAAGACAGGTGGGGGACGCCGTGAATCAAATTGTTTAAACATTTGCATTTGTTTAAACAATATGAGGCACGTGTAATAAAGAGCGTGAGAATCAATTGGTTTGAATATTTAATGTTCTTTTAATATTATCAATGCGATTTGAATTTTAAATGACAAAAATCGGTTACAAAATGTCTTAAATCTGTTGTGGAAATGTAAATTAAATATTCTTTTAGCAAAAGGATATCAGTATTATCTTGAATTTGAATTTGAGCGAACCTCAATTCCTTAGTCAGCTGCAATGCACACACACAAACGTACACACGTATATATGTATCTAATGGCTGTGTGTATTAAATACGCATTTTTTTTTAATATATATATTTTGTGCGTGTGTGTGTACATATCAGAGCGAATCATTGCTTATTTTTGTTTTTTACAAATCCAAAGTTTGTAGATAACTCAACATTTGAAAACAAAAGAAAAGATTTGCGATATAATCGATTTTTTAACCGCGCATTTTAAATTTTTTGTGACTGGTATTTTAATTTTTTTCCCTGCGCGGTCACACTTAAAATGCTACATACACACAATTACGACTTAATGCAAAGTGCGCCAGCAGAACATACATACATACATATGTGGAAGCCGTGACGTCACACATAACAAAATTGGAAAGTATTGGGGACTTGGTTAAGGAGGCTGAATTTCCAAAAAATTTAAATGCAGTTAGTTGCGGCTATGCCATAAGATTACGATCATAATTTTTTTAAACCATTTTAACAACATTTATAACAGAAAAATGGCAAAAGAAAGAATTAAAAAAAAAACGAATCGAATTTTGGGGCACTTTGGGGTCGTTTATTGTTTTAATTTGTACCTCACACACGTCTCCTAATTATTTCAGAATTATGGTGATTTTTCTAGATTTTTATGTCAATCCGCTCTGGTAGGAATTTACCACTGACCCATTTTTTATTCGAAGACTTATATATTAGTTTAGATGAACTAGAAAACCGTTTCGTTTGCCTATGACTAGAATGACTCCCCTGTAGGAACTTATCAGCGATCCCAGAAGGGGCCGTTCAACAAATAATATGAAGTCACGTATGGAATGGCCAAGGAAGGGAGGGCAACCGGAGTTCCTCCAGAACATCTGAAGACTGGTAGGGATCTTTAAGGAATTTCTATCTATTTTGTCTGTCTGCGTATGTGTATGCGAATGTAGCACGCAAAATTGATATATTTTTTGGAAATGAAAGAAGGCTGAAGGTTAAAGGACAAGATCACCACCCCACACAACCGACAATGAGCAAGCTGGACCTTTGCGCGTGCGTCCTGAACCCTTCCATCACCATCGAAGCCAAATGATTCGATACAGTTTGGTCACTACAATATAAGCACTATCAAAACATGATAGAATCCGTTCAAAAGCAATTTCTCATTTTTGTACTACGAGGCCTAAACTGGGAGGAGGGACGCCGTTTGCCTTCTTATAGAGACAGGTTGCTACCTACCTACCCTAAAGGATCGTCGGACCTGTTATGGTGTGATATTACTTCACAAACTCATCGCTGGCGCTGTCGACTCAGTAGATCTGTTAGCCACCCTCAACTGGAACGTTCCGTGCAGAGCTACTCGCCGATTCCGTCCATTGGCACTTCCTGTGTGTAGGTCAAACTACTCCCGTTTCGACCCCTTCCGAATCCTATGTGATAGCTATAATGAACTTTACCACCTCATTTCCTATGAGTGCTCTGCCGAGGCTAATTCGCTTAAAGTCATTGCGTTCCATTCTTCATCGACTTAATAAGTTCGCCTACGTTTAATATTGTTATTTTTTTTTTGGTAAATTTATGATGTTTTCATTTTTATGCTATGTATATAATTTTAAGTCTATTGAGCAGTACATTGCTTTAAATAAACAAATAAACTTAACTGGTCAAATTCCAAAAAGCAAGTGACAAAAAATGCATGAGAAACGAAAAAACCGCGCGCGTTCTTGCAATGTCTCTTTTCTTCTTCCTATTTGTTTTTTTCAAAAGTACCGTTTCAAACATTATTATTTCATATCGGATGCATTCCGATGGATGCTATAATTGCACCGATTGAAAAAAAAAACGAACGATCGGCAAGCGTTCGGGTTTCGGTAAGGGTTCGGCTGCGATGTAAGAGAAGCTACGATTGCACGGTCCGCTCCCTTTTTGCCCTCTAAAAGAAGCTATAGGGGAGTGATGACTTGGGTTGGATCTAGCATGCATTCTGGATGCTGTCCAACATTTTATCGCATTTTTACTGTGGACAAAGATGCGAGCCAGATGCATTCCGAACGCCGACCACTCCAAAACTTCCGACTGGGGCACTCCAAAACTTCCGATTGGGAAGCCATTGACCCGCACACACACACATTCACAAACATCCTAAGCGTAGCCACCTGTTGTTCAACTAAGCAGAACAGCTCGACTTCTTTAAAAAAAATTTTAAAACAAGAGCAACTAAATTTTTTTTTTTCAAAAATAAAAATTCCCATTAAAAAAAGATTTTGGAAATTTAGAACTTTTAATTTTAATTTTATAAATAATTGAGTGTCAAATTTTTTTCTTTCACGAATATTTTACGGATAAATAACGGCAAATTGTCGATAGAAAAGAAATTGCATTTTCAAAAGATGCATTGCTAACTTTATGCGCATCATTAAATTGCATGCAATTATTATGCAGGCCTTACCCATAGCTCCAAAACATTGAGGGATTCCTAGATTCTCAAATCCTTCCACACATTCTTGAACCTTCTCTTCGGATAAAAAGCTCGGGGACAAGTCATCGGAAGCCATTACAGATATGATTTCGACACAGAAATCGTTGACTACGAGGGTGGTCCGATAAGTACTTAGCCTCCAAAAGAAAAACGAAAATTTTGGAAAAGTGTCAATTTATTTCTCAACATAATCTTGTTTTAGCTCGATACCCTTGACCCAGCGATGCTCCAACTTCTTTAACCCGTCTGAAAAATACGTTTCCTCGAGGTCTGCAAAATAGGCCTCTGTGGCGGCGACGACCTCCTCAATCGACCCAAATTTCTGTCTAGCGAGAGACTTTTTCAAGTTTGGAAACAAAAAGAAGTCCCATGGGGCCAAATCTGGAGAATAAGGTGGATGGGGTAGCAGTTCGTAGCCCAATTCGACCAATTTGGCCTTGGCGAGGGCGGTTGCGTTTGTTGTCCGGAGTGAGCAATCGCGGCACCCATCGCGCCGACAGCTTTCTCATGCCCAAAATTTCATGCAGGATATGACCCACGCGGTCTTTTGACATGCGTACTGTCTCAGCTATCTCGCGTATCTTTAATCGGCGATCTGCCAAAACGAGATCGTGGACTTTTTGGACGTAATCCTCCGTGGTAGCCGATTTCGGGGCACCTGGGCGTGGCTCATCAAAAACCGACGTGCGACCACGTTGAAACTCGTTAAACCAATTTTTGACGGTCGCTATCGAAGGAGAAGAGTCACCGTACACAGCATCCAAGCGCTCTTTGATTTCGCTGCGTGATTTCCCTTCCAAAAACAAGAATCGAATCACAGACCGATATTGCTCTTTCTCCATTTTTCTAAAATCCGCGAACACGTATGATGCCACACGATGGCAAAACAAAGCTACGAGTCCGATTCGGCTGAAATTTCGACAGTAGCCGTCTACTAGAATGTACTACACGATAGAAAAGTTTTCTTGCGATAGTGGCGCCATCGGGCGGTGAGGCTAAGTACTTATCGGACCACCCTCGTATTCTGGTTGATATGCCAAATAATCTGCCCATAGTTTTGTATTCCGAGGATGACCCAAGCGCATAGAGGACAAACTCTCCTTGACGATATTTCCTTTAGCAGCAGAGCGTGGGATGTGGTGCTTGCTTCCAGCATTTGGGCAATTTGTCCACACATATTTATTGTGTGCAAATGCTGCTCTGAGATTGTATTTATCAATTACAAATTATTTAAATCCATTGTTTACTTCAGCTCGCAAATGACAATAGCAGAACAGCTGTTTTCAGACGCGTTTGCCAATGGAAGCACCTCGCGTCCGCCTATCGTGTTGCTAATCGAAAATACAGAAAAAACCGCAAAGTGGAAAAATGCCTAAAGTGAAAACAACGAAGTGGCAAAAAATACATCGATGTATTGCCGTCTTTAAAAACATCGATGCCATCGATAGTACTATTGATGTATTTGCATCTCTAGGAAAAACTTAGTGTGCAGCTCCGGCAGGCTCAGCACGCTTATCAGCGCCGTACTTAATCTAATGATGGGAAAAATGTTAGTTTCAGACCATTTTTATTTTTAGTTTGATGGTGGGTTTTAGCCGGCTCAAGGTCAAGGTGTTTTTAGTGGCTTTTTGTTTTTAGTAATTAAAAGACACTTTTATCTTCTTTTCTTCCTCCAATATATTTCCGTCTTCAGGGCTGTACAAATATTAACAATAACACAAGCATTTAACATTTAATTATTTATACACATTTTAAAAAACCTACATGGATGACGCTGCGTCCGATCTCGACACTGCGGAGTTCTTAACTAATTTATAATTTTCTTTTGGTCAAGTAAGTGTCTGTAGATATGTGTAATGGTGTAATTATTTTGAATGTAATTTATATTTTTAATTTACTTTTACTTTTAAATATTTATTGAATTGGTCGCAGAGCTTTCTACAGATTTTGTATTCTTATTAATTAAAGAATTTTAATTCTTTTTTTTTTAAGATACGCCCCAACGTACGTTGACCAATTTTTCGCTTTAAAAAAACGCAATTTTTAATTTAGGTGGAATATCTTAAACTAAGTATCGAACGGTCTTGATGTTTGCTTTTCCTAATTGGTGTGTTCATTAATTAAAAACTACGTAAAAACAACAATTTGTTCACTATTTTTCAACATAAAGCTTAAATCGTTTGATCACCACCACGAGGACTTCGGGCGGCTCCTCCACCACAAGTCCCACTCGATTTTTTGCAACTTATCCAACTTCGAATTCATCAATCGATTGAATCATCAGCTGGATGGTTTGCCGTATATTCCTGTATATTGGTATTGCTCCTCAGCCAAATCGTCCCTATGGAGATCCTCCAGAATGCGACCGCGATTGAATCGTAGGATTAGCAAAACTTCGGCCCTGCGATAGCCAGCCCGTTGCATTCCAAACTGGGAAAAGGCCTCGTCCAGTGTAGCGAGTGCCGGCTGTGGCTGTTTGGCCATTATTCTTAATAACAGTCTCACAACGTCGCGGCATCGAATCAACCAACATTTGACACTTGGCTTGGGGTATATCTTCCCATGCTGCCTTTACAAGAGTCACAGATCATCCTTATCGGTAACATTTTTTTTAACTTCACACCATAGGTTTTCTAAGGGGTTAAGGTCCGATTACTGTGCTGGCCAACTCAAAACATCGACAATGTAGATTCGACATTGTACTCCGAAAACCATTGCTTGGCTGCCCTTGAGGTGTCTTTAGGATCGTTGTCCTGCTGGAACACCCAATTACGTGTCATTTTGTTTTCAGAATTGGCAACATAATATCACTTAATATTTCGCAGTACTTCACCGCTGTGAGTATGCCGCTGATTCTACGGATCGAACCAACACCTTTTGTAGGCAAAAGCGCCCAATTCCATTATTGAGCCTCTTCCGTGTTTCATAGTCTTAACAGTATTACTGATGCTTAAAGACAGTGTTAATTGGTCAATTGGGCTAGAAAATTTTAGTTTTGGTCCTCTCTTCCAAAAATTTGCTCACTGACCATGTGGCATGCTCCCTAGCGAATGTCATCCTGTTTGTACGTGTCGATAGGCAAGAAACTCTACGTGGCCTCCTTGATTTCAAATTGCATTGTAGATGGATCGACATCCATAAAAGTTTTCTTTCATATCGTTAGCAGATGTAAACGGGTTTTGGAAGGCCTTTTAAAAAACAAACGAACTAGAAAACATAGCATGTGGCGAAATATTTAAAAATAAAATAAAAGGTTTTCCGAACAAAATAGTGATTCCATGTGTACTTTATTTCGATGACTTCCAAATAAATAACCCATTGGGAAGTCATAAAAATCAAGGAACAGCTCTTTTTGATGAAACAAACACGTATTATAAGTCAAACAACTGGAACCAAAACAATATATACGACTATGGTCGACTTTAAACCGAAATATCAATTCCTCGTCACACCTTCACAAAAATCAAGGTTCCACGTGACCAATGACATCTGAAATAAAACAGTTTAATTATTTTAGTATAACGAGAAAAGAATTAAACAAAACTAGAGACAAAGAGTAATCATAGACTTTTAAAAAATAAACTCACAAATAATAATAATTAATTTTGGCTTCTGATAAAAACTTACTTAGGAATGCAGTAGGGTAAGGTAGGGTAAGGTGACGAACGATTCGTTTTTTGAAAGTAACTTTTCTAAAAATCAATATTTTTCAAAAGTGTAAACGCAATTGCTGACATCTACTGAGCATATTTCTGTAAAATTTGGATTCGAAATTCCAACGCAGCCAAATCCCACAGCGTTCGGCGTGAACCCTTCTTTTTTTGAACTTTCAAAAGTTGTAGGGTAATGTGACGAACGATTTGTTCTTTAATGTAACTTCCCCAAAAATTAATATTTTTTAAAAATGTAAAAGCAGAAAGTGGCTTACATCTATTGAGCATATTTCTGTAAAATTTGGATTCAAAACTTCAACGTAGCCAAATCCCACAGCGTTTGGCGTAAACCATGCTTTTTACAAAAAAAAAAAAAAATTTTCTCAGAATTCGTTGACTAGTTTGCATACCATGGTGGTTGTTATGCCGAATAATCTGCCAATAGTTCTGTATTCCGAGGATGACCCAAGCGCCAGGAGAGTAACAGTTTATCCAATGGAATGGCTCATCGAAAGACTGTGTCTTTTTTTACCAGGCCTGGCAGCAGCTCCACCAACTTCTGAAATGATTTCCTGTCTATGCGGAAGACAGTCTCCCAAAAGGTCCCATTTCGATTCTAGGCATACATATGTATATAAATGGTAATTTAACAATACTAGTACTTGTTTGTTTTCCAGCTTACGTATGTCCAAACTCTCCTTGACGGTATTTCCCTTAGCAGCAGAGCGTGGGATGTGGTACATGCTTACAGCATTTGGGCAATTTGTCCACACATATGTAAATATGTATTTATTGTGTGCAAATGCTGCTCTGAGATTGTATTTATCAATAACAAATTATTTAAATCCATTGTTTACTTCAGCTCGCAAATGACAATAGCAGAACAGCTGTTTTCAGACGCGTTTGCCAATGGAAATCCCTCACGTTTGCCTATCGCGTTGCCAATTAAAAAATAAAAAATCAAATTTTGGTCAAAATTCATCACAAAATCATCACTAGGCCGACAATGTCGCCGGCGGAGCCAACCGAAAGGGCGCCAGAGTCGTAAGGAGATCACAAAAAAAGTCTCTCACTCCCTCTCGACTGGAAAAATGCATGGTCCGAAAGGAACAGCAATTAAATTGTGTAGACTTTTATGCACCCTTGAATTTTAAATAATATTATATTTCTCTCGTAAGTATATATAAATATACTAAACTTAAACATTTCTTAGGGGTTTTTAATGGCTTTTTTTAATGAAAAAAATTCCCAATAATTTTTTCCTGTTTTGCACCTTTTATTTTTAACAGTGTCAAACGATTTATAAATCCAAAAAAAAGTAGTTTTATTGGAAAATTTTTCAAATTATTTTTTAAAAAGCTTTGTCGGGTCACGCAGCCGCAGCAACTTATTAACTTGTAAATCCGTACTCTTATATCAATTGCATCGCGAAAGGCATCTCTCTCTATCTAGTTCTCTCAGTTCTTGTATACTTGTATTCTTGGGTCCAGCAGTCGGCTGGCTGACCCTTCGTAAAGTCAGTACGAATTCTGATCTCGATCTAAAACGCATTCTCGTCTTGCCCGCAGTACGCTTTCGATAATAAATTGTTAACAAGCATAAACCAACCCAATATTTCTTATTTTTGTTTACATTAACTAATAAAAAAGCTTATTAGTTCAACATTGGTGACCCCGACGTGATTCAATATTTTTGTAGCGAACCGAGTAGCTGCCATTCAAGAGTTAACTGAGTCAGTGGAGTGGCGGTATGTTCCAACTTCTTTAAATCCAGCTGGCACTCTCTCCCGAGGTGCTTTTCCTGCTGAGCTTAACGAGTCTCCTTTATGGGCACATGGACCAAAATTCCTTTGTGGCCCCAAAGCTGACTGGCCGGCCCCAATCATTGCTGAAAGGCCAACGCTTGAGGTTCGCCGAAGGATTCTACTTATAACAAGAGAGAACGCTATAGTCGGGTTGGTGTCCCTACTATCTAATACCCGTCACTCGGCTAAAGGGAGTGCGAGGGAGATGGAGATATGTATAAACTTTGATCAGGCCTAACTTTTTAACGAACGGTCCGATTTAAAAAATTTCTTCTACATTTCGATAGATATAACTAAACACAATAGAATTGCATTTATACTTATCCAAAATCTTTAAAAATATGGGCGCCAGACACATTTAAGTATGGTTTGTGGGCGATCATGGGTGATTGTGGGCGTTAGAGGGGGCGTGGCGATCGGCTGAAATAAACTTGCGCTGCGTAGGAAGCCCAAGAATATGTGTTCGTAATCCCAACTTTCTAGCTTTTGTAGTTTCCGAGATCACAGCGTTCATACAGACAGACAGACAGACGGACAGACGGAGAGACGGACAGACGGACAGACGGACATGGCTAGATCGACTCGGCTAGTGATCCTGATCAAGAATATATATACTTTATGGGGTCGGAAACGCTTCCTTCTAGCTGTTACATACTTTTGCACGAATACAATATACCCTTTTACTCTACGAGTAACGGGTATAAAAATTCTCCATACGAAGACATAGTGGCTAGTTCAAAATTTGCCAATTCCTTTGATGCCCTTCAAAGAGTTTTCGGATACGTCTACAAGTTTAGTAATCGCATCCATCGCTCTACGCTCACGGTGTCTGATCTTCAAGGCGGCACTCGGCTGTTGCTTCGTCTTGTCCAACGCTCACATTTATGGGATGACTTCAAATCGTTGCAGTCAAAGGGATTGGTGCACTCATCCAGCTCGATCGCATCTCTTTCGCCATTCATTGATCAATTTGGGCTTCTTAGGGTGGATGGCCGGCTAAAGAATTCTTCGCTGGATTTTAATGGGCGTCATCCAACAATCTTACCACGGAGTCATTCGGTCACTGCTGCCATTATTACTCACTTTAACGAACGCAATCTGCACACTGGGCCACGGGCGCTACTTGGCATAATTCGATCCCAATACTGGCCTATTGGGGGGAGGAAGACGGTGATGAAGGCAGTAATCAAATGTATTAGGTGCTATCGAATGAAGCCTCGACTAGTGGAGCATATAATGGCGGATCTTCCAAAGGAACGACTCGATGGATCTCATGCATTCGAAGTCACCGGCATTGACTTTTGCGGACCATTTCTCTACAAGTCAGAAGTACGAAGCAAGCCTCCAGTAAAATGCTACGTTTGTGTCTTCATTTGTTTCGCCACAAAGGCTATTCATTTGGAGTTGATTAAGGATCTCTCTACGGTGTCATTTCTACATGCTCTCAAACGATTTATAAGCACTAGAAGAAGGCCACGGCAGATTTGGTCTGATAATGCAACCAACTTTGTCGGCGCTCGCAATGAACTGCTCGAATTAAGACGCCTTTTCCTCAGCACTGATCATCAGAGCCACTTTGGACTTTTGCCTAGCGGAGGCTATTGATTGGTGTTTCATTCCTCCTAGGTCGCCACACTTTGGCGGTCTTTGGGAAGCGGCTGTGAAGATCGCTAAACATCATTTCTACCGTGCTGTTGGCACTGCTGTTTTAGCCTTTGAAGAGTTGCGGACCCTGGTGTGTCACATTTCGGCGGTTGTTAATTCTCGACCATTAGTCTCGATTTCAGAAAACCCCGCTGATCTGGATGTATTAACTCCAGCACATTTTTTGAATGGTGGTCCGCCTTCAACTTTCGTCGAGCCAGATGTGACCTGTCTCAATTTCAATCGCTTAGATGGATGGCAGCGCGTGGCTTACTTGCAGCAGATCTTTTGGTCCCGATGGAAGGAAGAATACTTAACACTTCTGCAGCAGCGCTCCAAGTGGCGCACGCCAAAAGCGAGCCTGGTTGTCGATGACTTAGTTCTGGTCAAGGACGAAAACTTGCCTCCCATGAAGTGGCCCCTCGCCAGAGTGATTGAGCTTCTGTTCGGTGGAGATGGCGTTGCTCGAGTTGCCGTTCTGAAGACAGCGTCAGGAGTAACAAGGCGAGCAGTAAACAAGCTTTGTCTGCTGCCCCTTAAGGATGATGTTGAAACCCAGGCTTCCAACGGGGGGAGTATGTCGGGTCACGCAGCCGCAGCAACTAATTAACTTGTAAATCCGTACTCTTATATCAATTGCATCGCGAAAGGCATCTCTCTCTATCTAGTTCTCTCAGTTCTTGTATACTTGTATTCTTGGGTCCAGCAGTCGGCTGGCTGACCCTTCGTAAAGTCAGTACGAATTCTGATCTCGATCTAAAACGCATTCTCGTCTTGCCCGCAGTACGCTTTCGATAATAAATTGTTAACAAGCATAAACCAACCCAATATTTCTTATTTTTGTTTACATTAACCAATAAAAAAGCTTATTAGTTCAACAAGCTTTAAAATATGCACTGATAGAATTGTGTGTGAAATATGAATAAAAGATAATTTAACAAGAATCAACAAATTTTTTTATTTAAAAGTGTTTTGAAAATTTTTTGACACTGCTTAAAATAGTTCACAGGGACCGTACATAATAAATCACAACTTAAGGATTATTTTCTCGAATTTAACCTAATTGCTGAAAATATATGTTATAAATATATAAATATATAAAACAAGAAAGGAAGCTAGCTTCGGCCAGCCGAAGCTTATATGCCCTTGCAGATTATTCCTACTAATACGCAAAAATGTTAAATTTACTATTATTATTATTTTTTCTATCCTTTCTATGCCAGCTACATAATATTGTCGTCCGAGTTGTGTTAAATTTCATTCGAAATTTGGAAATAATAAAAAAAAAGTCATGTCCTTGAGTAGAAGAAAATAGAATAAAAACCAAATAAACTATAATTCATTTCCTATTATTTTCCCATTAATTTTTCAAACGTTCCTATGGCAGCTATATGATATAGTCGTCCGATTTTTTTAAATTTAATCAGAAATTCAGAAATATATACAATATAATATTCCCAAGAGAAGAAGGTCATTATTCCTATGGGAGCTATAGGATAAAGTTGTCCGATCCGGCAGGTTCCGCCTTATATGGGAAAGATTAATTCTGATAGCTTTAAAACTGTGAGATTAGTTTGCGTACACTCAAAAAAAAAACAGCCCGAAATCGCCATTAAATCAAGAAATTCGCCATGAATTTCAATCGATGGCGATTTACCGTATTTTTTAGAAAGAAATTTTCTAAAATTTAGGAAAAAAATTCCTGAAAAGCAGAAATACCTTTCTAAAATCAAGAAAAGTTGCCATCAAATTGAGAAATTTTCCTAAAATCCAGAAAGTACTTTTCTTGAATATAGAATCTTTTTTCTTAAAATAAGAAAGGACTTTTTTTATTTTTAGAAAATTTTCTTTATTTAAATAAAATGCTTACATATTTATTTTACTATTTTATTTCCTAAACAAGAAAGGGAAAAGAAAATAAAAAAGACGAAAAGAAAATTATTAATATTTCCTAAACAAAAAAGGAAAAGAAAACAAAAAAGATAAAAATAAAAATAAGATTATAAATATTTCCTAAACAAAAAAGATATAAATAAAACTATTAATATTTATATTAAATATTTAATATATTATTATTAAATTTTACTTACTTACTGCCAAATTATCAACAATACCTGAAATTAAAATTATTCCTGCAATCGAAAATAAAAATTAATATTAGAGAAGGATGGTATTTGCGGCCTGCAGTATTATTAATAGCCAAATCTATTAAAATAGTTTGCCCTTTGCTTACCATACATTTTTACTTACTTACCAAATTTATATTAAAATTTATTTCAATTGCTTACCTATAAATCTATACCTATAAATTGCCTCTTAGAGGGATCGCACTTTAACTTTCTTAAATAGGCTCTACACAAACTTATTACTTTGAATGCTCATCCAAAACTGAGCGCAAGGGTTCAAGATGCAGCGCAACGCAAGCAACTCTCTCGCGAGAGACTGCATTTCCAAAACAACAACGCAATAAAAGTTACAGCTACGCACAAGAAAATTCTCGATCATACACACAAACACACATAAACATATACATACACCAAAAACTGTCAACGCGGACTAACCCCATGTCTTCTTCTTTTTCGTTTCGAAGAAAGAATGAGAAGCATAACAGAAATAAAAAAAGTTTTTCTTAAATCTATGGTGATTTTCTATTTCTACTTTTCTGTTTTCAAGAAAAAAGTTTTTT
This sequence comes from Drosophila prostipennis, assembly GCA_037075205.1. Classification (NCBI taxonomy): domain Eukaryota; kingdom Metazoa; phylum Arthropoda; class Insecta; order Diptera; family Drosophilidae; genus Drosophila; species Drosophila prostipennis. The sequence goes on from JBAMCJ010003886.1 coordinate 209,593, forward strand.
TTAATTCAGAAAAATTCTTTAAATTAAAAAAAATGTACCGTGTTTTTTATGGCGACTTTCTAGATTCTAGGAAGGGATGAAGTACATTTTTTCTTAATTTAATGGCGAAATCGCCATTAATTTAAGAAAACTTTTGGAGAGCAAACTAGGAAAAAACACCATTGATTTAAGAAAAAAAATCATTTTTCTAAATTTAAGAAAGGTTTTTCATAAAATTATGTTCCTATGGTCTTTTTTCCTAGATTCAAGAAAACAATTTCTAAAATTCAGAAAATTTTCTAAAATTAAGAAAAAATTTCATTTTATGGCGATTTTCTAAAATTTAGGAAAAAAAAATTTTTGAGTGTAGGAACAGACAGACGGATGGACAGACGGACATGGCTAGATCGACTCGTCTAGTGATGCTGATCAAGAATATATAAACTTTGTGTGGTCGTAAACGTCTCCTTCACTGCGTTGCAAACATCTGACTAAAATTATTATACCCCTGCAAGGGTATACAAATATATTTCGAACTTTGTGATCGAAATACTCGTATCATTATTTTTTTTTATTGATTTATTTCTTTTTTTTTCGATGATAAATGTCCCTAAAAGTAATTTAAAACTAATGTACACAGGCAAAAATTTCCACGAACCATATCTAGTTTTTCACAACATTTTGGGTGCTCCTGAGTAACAGTTCTATACAAATTCTATTAATTTCTCAAAAATTTTAATTTTGTGTTCCTGTGTTACTGAAACGCATGATTATTACTTCCGGTCCCTTATAAAAAAATTATATAAATGTATTTTTTTAGTATTTTCAGGGCTAAAAGGCAAAATCAAAACTAAAATAAAACTTTAAACAAATTAAAAAAAAAATATCAAAACGGTTGTGGATAGACAAATGCGTAGGTTGGTTAAAATATAGCAGGATAAATTAAAAGAGCAGATGAGGCTTTTTGCAGGAGTTGTTGCAAATAGAACAGAAATAGGAGCCATGGAAGTAAAAAATATAGAAGATATGGTAGGGTTTAATACTAGAGAAGTTGGGAAAGAAGTTTATAATCCAGAGAAATGGATGGATAGGGAAATGACTGATGTTAAAAACAGTACATGATTTAAACGCCGAATTAAAAAACTGGTATTTAAAACACAAACCAACTCGAATTTGTACGATTGATTTGATTAAAATTCTAAATCGGCACAATTTAAACATAAAGTCATTTTACAAATTCAAGAGCTCTGTTAATCCCGACATAATTCAAATAAATGGGGGCTCTTACTGGAATATTGGCTTAACAAATCAATTAAATAAAATAGCAGTTCTCAGAAAAATACCTGAATACTTAAGCATTGATGTAAATATTGACTGACACCCAGATTTTAATAGTTTCCGTGCCCAATTGTTAGGGGAGAGGTCTGTAGGTTGAGACAGTCTGTAAGTTGAGACACTCAATTTTCTCAAAACTTTTCCACTAAAAAATTTTTTTTTATTTTTTTTTTTGTAGTCCTTTTCAGTGACAAAACTTTTGGGGAAAACATTATAAGCCAGGCTCTAGCCAGATTTAAGCTGTGAGAGTCGTGTACCATTTTGCACCAAAAAAGTTTTTGTCCACTTTTTTCAAAATTCCATTAAAAATTAAGAACGTGCTTAAATTAACTTTGTAAGAGATTTAAAACATTAGTAATTTAACTGTTAACAAATTAAAAAAAGAATCAGCTTAATGTGACAGTAAGAAAAAAAGTTATTAATTTTTTCCAGAAACATCCCAATTTGTGTAAGTTGAGACACTTTGAGCGTGTAAGTTGAGACACCCGTTTTTCATACAAAAAGGCCTTAGCCCGACAGAGGTCGCTTTCTGCCTGGTACATTTCTTTGATATTAGGGGAAAAATGAATGTTCAATGAGCCTTTTGGTTTTAATTGTTATTTGGTCTAAGTTCATAAAAAATGGATGGGAAATAATTTAGGACGAACTAAAATTGATTAAATTAACAAAAATAAATAGTTTTTAAAAGTTTGGAGTACTTTTGGTGTGAGTATTATTGACTTTTAAAAGTGTCTCAACCTACAGACCTCTTTTTCAAATTGTCATTTTTTGGCACTTTTCAAAAAAAATTATTTTTTAGTTTTCCCCAGGGAAAAAAATTTTTTTTTGCTTTGTTGTACAGCTAAAAGACTAAGCTTTCGATCGGTACCTAACACGTGAAGTTTCAAAAGCGAATGTCCAAATGGGAGACTAAAAACAAAAGGTGTACCAACCTACAGACCTCTCCCCTACCAATTTTAATACGAATTATTAACATAAAAAATTTTCCTATTTTGCCAATAGGTGTCTTTATGGGGTACAACAAACCCCTACATGTGAAACCCCACTGAATTTTCCGATTTCATAAAAAATGGGTTAACAATAATAAATAAAAAAGTTTTGTTAGAGCTTAGGGCAATTGTTTGCGGTGCACCTACAACAGCTTACGTGCCAGGCACGCCTGGCCTTATGTTCACGGCTTGCTTCATATAGACGAAACGATTAAAGTAGTCGGGGATCCGATTAGATGTGCATAAAGTTAGCAGTGCAACTTTTTTGACTTTTCCAACATTTTTTTTTCCAAAAATTTGCCGTTAATTATCCGTAAATTATTCGTGAAAAAATTAAATTTGTCGCTCTTCTCTAAATATTTTTTTTTGTAAATAATGTTATTGCTCTGTTAACGTGATATCAAGTTAGCAGTGCACTTTCTCAATCTTTGACTTTTCCAACATTTTTTTTCCAGAAATTTGCCGTTAATTATCCGTAAATTATTCGTGAAAAAATTAAATTTGTCGCTCTTCTCTAAATATTTTTTTGTAAATAATGTTATTGCTCTGCAACTTGATATCAAGTTAACAGATCACCCCACCCAATCTTCGACTTTTCTAAAAAATTGTTTGCAAAATTTACCGGTAATTATCCGTTAATTACATGATTAAGTTACGACATGAGAGTCGTCCAAGAGGTTATGCAAATCTAAATCAGGTAATTCAAACATCAACATTTTTAGCAGGTAGTATGTAAATACATTTATAAATATGAATGGCTCGCCAGTCTCAAAGGTTTAAATATGTTGGTACCTGTGTGAAGGGTTAACCATTATTTGTAGCAGGTATTTCCGCAACCTGCTCCAATTTTAAACCTGAAACACTTGTCGCAATTTGAAAAATCGCTTTCCTCCTCGAATCTCATATTAGGTATAAAAAACCACACCCAAACGCACGATTAGTCTATTTTTTTGTGAAAAGTGAAGTGAAAAGTTGTGCGCGCTATTTAAAAACGATTACAGTGTACCAGTATAATTGTGAACCGTGAATTAAAGCGAAGAGGCATTGCACGATAGTCTGTGTCTTTGTGTTTTGTTCATCCTTGTGAATTTTGCTGACAGTCTTTTTTAAGACTTGCAAAATTTTGTGTAGTGTTCTAAGTGTTGGTGCATAAGTGCGTTAAGTGTTGTGACTATTCACAAGGTTTCACAAGGACATAAAGTGAAGTGGCGTTGTGATTTATATTGCGCATCCTTGTAAAATTGGTTTAGAGTCTTTTTAAAGACTTACTATTTTTTCAAGTTTGTTGAATTTAAATTTTAAAATAAATTTTGTTGTTTTTTTTTTTACATTTAATCTGTGCGGTTACTTGCTTGTGAATTTTGTTTAAAGTTTTAAAAACCTGAACATTTTTTAAATTTTATTGAGAATTTTTTAAAGTCATTTTTAGTTTTTTTTTCAAGTTTTTACAACATTACTTTCTCTTTTAAATTTTTTCTAATCTCATTTGAAAATCAATTTTTGTCTTTTCTGTTTTACTCTTATAAACTAACTTGAGATTTTTGTGGCACGTCATAATTGCGGTTTTGTTACGGTGTAGTGCCATACAAGGAATTTACCTGAGAAAACGCAAGTATACCCTAAAAATTTATTTATATTATTTACATATATTATTAATAAAAATATAAGAACTAGTCATTTTAAAGAGTTTTTAATACTGTTTAATATTATTCCCATATATATATATTATCATAATATCCATTTTGTCGCGAGGGATATTAAAATTAAGTTTAAAAATATAAAAGTCTTTAATATATTTTTGGTGCAAAGTGCAAGAAATATAAAAAAAAGTTTAAACGTAACATAGAGTGATATTCGTGGAACAACTTGTTTGCTTGATCAAAATGCCAGCAGGTCGACCACCGGCAGTCGGCAGCGACTTGGTTGTTAGCACAATATTAAATAGAAAGGAAGAAATAATTTCCACCGATTTTAATATTGTTTCTGCTTCAAATCCGGTGTGGAAGGAAATTTCCAAAGATCTTAATAATAAAATCAAATCGGACACTTTATATTCCTACGTGGTTAACAATCGATTTGGCTTGAAAGCACTCTTAATTGGTAAGGAGCCACCACGTGATTTAGACCAAGAGGATTTCAATAACAATGACTCTGAAGTCGAGTCTGAACAGTCGGCAGAGCATGAAAAAGAATTTAAATTTGTTCTGTCGTTTGAAAAAACGGAATTCGACAACTTGATTATCCAGACCGTCCGAAATTGTAAAACTAAAAACGGCGGAGTTTACCAAAGGATTATAAATATCCTTCAACCAAAAAAATGGACAGAACTATTTTCCAAGCGAATCTACGACGAATTTCGACTGTCCCACGGGTACCATTTTCAAAACCATTTTATAAGCTCTGACAAACAATCAGGCAATTTTCAAGGTGAGTGAATAACATTTTATTTTTGACCTGTTCCTTTGGATTCCAAAGTTAAATTTAATATAACTATTTTTTAATAATTGTAGGACATTGCAAATGTGGCAGTAGACTGAAAGCTGAAATATTGCCACAGCTTGAAAGTGACAGAGTCCTGAAAGTCGTCTGCTCAGCGAGTCAAGGTGATAAGACATGTGGAAAGCGACAGCTTCGCGGAGAAACTCGACAGCAAGTGGTTTCAACTTTAGAAACGGAATCCACTCTGTTTTACAGAGCAAGAAATGCTGACAACATGATGGGAGAGAATGATACTGTCGAGCCCCCACACCTATACAAGGCCTCGGTTTGCAGGACTGCAAAACATGAAGCCTCTAAAAGGATGCACCGAAAATCCGATCCACTAGACGCCATTTCGGATCTTAAACGAAGTCCAAGCGGTGAAGAAGCAATTCGTGAAATTGGAAAGGATCCCGTTAAAGTTCATTTTTGGTCTCCACACCAGATTCGCGTCTACAACAAGTTGAGAAAAACGAGTAGACTGTGCATTGATGCATCTGGAGGTAGATTTGTGGAGTATATGCATGTAGACGGACAAAAATCGCAACATATATTTCTGCACATTGCCGTTATACACGGTTCTTTTGGACAGTTTGTGGTATCATCAATGATAACAGAAAAGCAAGATACAGTGACAATACTATCTTGGCTCTTAAGCTGGATTCAATCGGGAGCGCAGTATCCAAAAGAAGTGGTAATTAACAAAAATGAACAATCATTTTAAAGTAAAGCATTAAAATAATTACAAATTCCTTTCAGGTATGCGACTCGTCCAGGGCTTTGCTATCAGCTTCCTGCCTTGCATTTGCTACGTGCGATACAATAGAAGGGTACGCTGAAGCCTGTATGTCGGAAAATTTACCCAGGTCGTACATTCGGATCGACGTTGCCCACTACTTAAAGAACTGGGCTGATTTCTTAAAAAATGAGAAAAAAACAGTAAAACGGTTCTATTTGATTGGAATCGGCCAGCTTATTATGTGTACCAATCCGACAGAAGCTGGAACTATTATAAAAGCTCTGCTTATAATATCATTGTCAAAAAAAGGCGGGGAAGGAGCAACAATTCTGAAGGAATCGGTAAAACTAATTGAAAGCCGTGCCAAGGATCCATCACCAATTCAAAAAGAAGTTGAATGCATCTTGGACGCCACTGAAACAGAAACGAAGAATAATTCAGGTAAATTAATTATATAGCTTATCAAATAATTAAACATTAATGTGTATATATATTCCACAGCTCCAGAGTTTTATCAAAATACTTTTGAGAATAACATTTCAGATTCAAAAAACGGATACCTTGCGCATTGGGCTGCTTCCCTTAAAGAAGAAGTCGATAATATTCTTCGAAATGAGGAAGGCGACGATCTGAACCCTCGAGAGTGCCTAACACTTTCAAAGCGCCTTTTAAGACATATTAGAACTATTCCTATGTGGTCTTCCATTGTTCAACCGCGTTTTGGATATGGTAGGATACCAGCGAGCAGCGCACCAGTGGAAGTCGAATTCAATTCTATTAAAAATAGAGTTCTGCAATCTAGATGCAGAATTGACCTTGGTGTAGAAAAGCTTATAAAGTACTTTAACGGAAGTACAAAGCTTATTGACTGCTCCCTAAAAGAAAAAAAAACACATTATTCGGAAATCGAGAATGAAGTACATGAAAGTATCACTAGTTCCGAAAATATGAATCAAGAGGATTACATCAACAGTAAGAGCGTCACATCTGATCCAAATTTCCAATCCCCATCTGGAACATGCTACCTGTGTCAAAAAGAGGTTCAGTTCGGAAAGTTTTTGGAGGAAGACGGCAAGGAAATTATTGTTTGCCAAGAATGTTTTGACAGCTCGGTAAATTCACCAAGAGTTGCGTTAAACGCAATTGAAAACTGGAGAGGTTTGGGACAAAAAACGTATAAAAGAAAACGCGCTCTTTATTTAAACGACGAACATGGAAACATAAATGATCTCTTCAGTTCTAAGTGCTGCCCTTTGCCTGTCCTTAAAAATGGATCCAACTCTTCTTTAGGTCTCGTCACAATAGGAAATTCAAAGTTCTCGCTTAACAACACATGTCCATTTGATAGCATTTTCCAATTGCTCATCGCTGGAGTATCGGACTCTGAAAAAATCAAAGAATACCTAGCAAGCGAAAGGCATGATAATAAAATGTTTAATGCTGTCATGCATGTCTTTGACCATCAAATAGATTCAATGACATATAAAAAGAGAGCAGAAACTATGTTAGCATTTTTTAAAAAAGAACCGAAACGGGGTCATATTGAAAATATTGATTGCACTTGCAATGTAGTTAGCCTGGCCAATTTCATATTTAAGGCAACTCCATCCTTTACTGAAATATCAATTTGTCCGTCTGGCTGCAGTCCTAGAATAACTGAGTTCCCCACAATTACCATTACATCCAAAGAGTTAGTAGGAAATCTTTCTGTTGTTATCCAAGATCATGTCGTCCTTGATGGGACCAAATGTCAAGAGAATTCCTGCGGTAATGTCAACACAAACAGCGTTCATGAGATTGGTAATATAAATAATTTTATTTAAAAAATATAAATATAAAATGCTTTTTCTATTTTTAGGAAACATTGTGCTGATCGGCGTGGATATAGACTATCCCCTGGACATTTCAGCATTACCTACTACTTTTAAAAGTCCCAAATGTGATGAAATGTATGAATTGGTAGGGTTTGTGGATTTTGTAGGGCCATCAGTTACAACGAAAGTAACCGACACTGTTTGTCATTATAAGGCTTTTGCACGAAGGAACGCACATTGGACAGTTTATGACGATTTACAAAAAAAGCCTTATAGTCCCAAAAATAATATGGTCAAGCCAGAATTGCTTATATATGCAAAACTTTAAAGCTTTTTTAATTTATAATTAGATTAAGGTTTTATGTTACTAACTGTTATAATTCGTTGTAACTATATAATAAACTGAAATAAATATATAAAAACAAACTGTTTTTTTACGAATATTTTACATATGATAAACTCTGAAACTAAATTCTGAAAAAAAAAATGTTGGAAAAGTCGAGGATTGAGAAAGTGCACTGCTAACTTGATATCAAGTTACAGAGCAATAACATTATTTACAAAAAAAATATTTAGAGAAGAGCAACAAATTTAATTTTTTCACGAATAATTTACGGATAATTAACGGCAAATTTCTGGAAAAAAAAATGTTGGAAAAGTCAAAGATTGAGAAAGTGCACTGCTAACTTGATATCACGTTAACAGAGCAATAACATTATTTACAAAAAAAAATATTTAGAGAAGAGCGACAAATTTAATTTTTTCACGAATAATTTACGGATAATTAACGGCAAATTTCTGGAAAAAAAAATGTTGGAAAAGTCAAAGATTGAGAAAGTGCACTGCTAACTTGATATCAAGTTAGCAGAGCATCCAATAACTTTTAAAATAATTGAGCGGCAAATTTTTTTCTTTCACGAATAATTTACGGATAATTAACGGCAAATTATAGGAAAAAAAAATTTTTGAAAATCAAAAGTTGCACTGCTAACTTTATGCACATTCCGATTAGTGGTTCGTCTTACGCATTTCAAAATTATTTGCAGACTCTTAAGAGTTTTGTCCGAAAACCCACAGATATTCTTAAACAGATATTTAGAAAAATAATCGAGGAGAATATAGAAATAAAGGAAAATAGGAGTATTAAATGAAAAGGAATTATTTTAAAATTGTAAGGATCCATTCTTAGCGGGAAAGCCCCTAATAATTTTTGCTTTGTTCAGGAAATAGTTCCTATTAAAATAGATTTATTTTTAGAAGAGGCAGGAGAAATTTTTATTTTAGGTAGGAGATTTTCAGATCTTTTTAGTTTTTATGATCAGCCAATTAGTTCATTTGATGTGGGTATATGTGAAAGTTTTTTTGAAGAGGATTCCATTTTAAAAAAATTTCCAGTATCAGATTTTAGCAGAAAGGCAGTTGGAATTCCTCATAAAGAGAATATAGTATTAGTACCTTTGATACATTTTTCGTAGGTTTTTTTAATCTAAATGGGAGGTGTTTAGTCCGTAGGCGTTTTAATTATTTCTTGTTTCTTTCAATTGTTAATTTCTATTTTATTTATCTGTTTTATTTTATTAATTTTATCTGTTTTATTTTATTTTAATTTCTATTTTATTTAATTTATCTGTTTTATTTTAATTATTTTTTTTTTCTTAAATGTTTTTTTATTATTATTATTTATTTTAATTTTCTTTTTTACATTATTCTCATTGAAAATCTAATACTGTTTTGTATTAATAATGCGAAAGTACTTGTGATTGCAGGGAAAATTCGGGGATTTTATTCGACGGCGAAAGGGAGTTTGCGCAATGAGATTCAAATGACAACTAACTCTTTAATTTCAATACAAAAACGCTTAAGCCTAACTTAACGAAAGGGGCGAGAGACGGGGCGAATTCGCGAGCGCGATTAAAGCTTTATTGCGCTCCCGCTCCCGCCTTACACTATACAACAAATTTCATTATAAAGGCGCAAAGTGCGCAAACACTCATATTATTTTTTTAAGTTTTACCATGGGTAAGCCAAAAAGATTTTGCCTGACCAACAACGGTAAGTATTATACTATTATATATTTTTCTTGATAAATAACTATTTTCTTTTTTAGTCAATTCGATGGAGGAAAAAGTAAATAGTAAGTTTTGAAAAATTAATATAAAACAAGAGAGAACGCTATAGTCGGGGCACCGACTATCAGATACCCGTTACTCAAATAAAGGGAGAGCGAGGGAGATGGATATATAAAACTATGATTTGACGATTTGAAAAATTTCTTCTACATTTCGATAGGTATAACTAAACACAACAAAATTGCATTTATAATCTTTAAAAATGTGGGCGCTAGACACATTTTGGTATCGTCTGTGAGCGATTATGGGTGATTGTGTGCGTTAGAGGGGACGTGGCGCTCGGCTGAAATAAACTTGTGCTGCGTAGGAAGCCCAAGAATATGTGTTGGTAATCCCAACTTTCTAGCTTTTGTATTTTCCGAGATCACAGCGTTCATACAGACAGACGGACATGGCTATATCGACTGGGCTAGTGATCCTGATCAAGAATATATATACTTTATGGGGTCGGAAAAGATTTGCACGAATACAATATAGCCTTTTACTCTACGAGTAACGGGTATAAAAATATGCCATACTGAGAATTTATACATTTTTTTCCTGAAAGTAAAATTAACAACAAAAAAAAATTAGTGGCAGAAAATCAATAATATAAATCAAAGAGACAATACAAAGAATTTTCTGTACGTTTTGCTGCTCAAGTCATGGCTAAGTGTTTACGAGTACACACGTTTGCCAAAGAAATCTGATTCGCTTTCTAAATTTTGTCGTTTTTAATTTCATTATCCGAGATATTTAAATCCGATCTCATTGCATAAGAGCCCGCATTAATAATAATTTTTATAGGAACCACATTTTTATTCTATATCGTTCATACTAATTTTATATTTATATTGTATTTTTATATTTCTATACTTTTATATTTTTATACTGTCCTGTTTTTATGTTTTTACTATTCTTTCACTCATATCAATGTGTGTTTATTTAGCAGGCCCCATGATTTACTCCTATATTTCTCTTAGGGCCGGTTTCTCGAGTGCCGGGTAACATTTCTCGAACATATAAAGTCCCTGCTAAGGCATTTTGGCTTTCTCGAGCATCAATGTGAGAATTAACTTTGACAGGGACTCGGAGTCCCTGTTAAGCGTTTTCGACTCGATAAAACGACAGCTGATTTTCCAAAGCCAAATAAGAAGAAGAAACGAAATCACAGCTGACTTTGCCTTTGAATTATACCCAAACAGCTGATAGAATAATCAAAGCACGCCATTTTTTGCGCTTTACAGCACATTCTGTGCGCTAACAGCACTCTGTAATTGCTTCTCGATCAGATAAATTAAAGGCGTCGAGAAAACCGATTTGCTTTTACGATAAGTTTATCTGGTGATTATCTTTTTCGAACAGATAGCTATCAGGGACTTTAGCCGGCACTCGAGAAACCGGCCCTTAGTTGTTAAATAAATATTTTATAATGTTTTAAAATCCACAATTTTTTTGACTCGGCATAAATGACCACTTGACACCCCTGAACACCAAGGGACCGTTTCACAGAATATGGGTTTTTATCGGTAATGAAACGGTCGAAAGAAGGGAGGGCAATATAGATCTCTACAACATCTGAGATTTTAAAGTGTTCACAGAGTGGGCAAAGTGCAATAGACACTCTAATTTTAGAATTCCGTAATGTCTGGTTAAAATAAGTAGTATCTCCTCCCTTTGTTATAGCTTGTCCTGTCACGCGAATATTTTTTAGAATTAATAATGTAAATAGGCCATCCGAGAGAAGTAGCCAAAACCCTACACCAATTGTCGACGAGCCAAGCCGGAGAATAAATTCGCGTGAGCGCTTCTCTTAGACAACATCTAGGCCTGAAAGTTATGAATGTTCGTTACAAGGACTGGCGACTCTTACTGATGCCGTCGGGTCGATCTGCGCGCTTCTTAAGCAGTCAAGAAAGGAGGAAATTCATAGCCATTTACAAATGGAGGAATTATTCCCAGTTAAGACTTGGCTTCCTTTGAGCGCCTTATAAGCGACAGCAAGTCGGATAAATATGTAAGTTTTCCATTCTACATTCTCTGAATGTTGCATTAAGGGGGAACATCTAGGTAACTGGGAAAAAAAACGGATTTTCTGGATTTTTTTTGGCCAAATGAAGAAGCCAATCGAAATTTTGTAAACTACGTTTTTTTATATTAGGTCCGAAGTACAAAATACAATTTTTTTCGAATAAATGATCGATTTAGCGTCGCTTGTGATCGGTTGTGTTTACCTGTGTGCTCCGACTTTTTGTCTTATTTTGTGACTTTTTCGCCAGTGTTTTGTGTTTGTTTACTAACAAAGTGTAACATAACAATCGTGTTTATTGTTTTGATAGATCTCCCAGTTAATCGGGGACGTTTTTTATTGTTATTATAACATTTACATTAGTTTTGTTTAATATCTCGGCTTTGTTAGTGTAATTTGCACTCCCTAAATTGGCTCTTGTATTCTCTCTCTTACTCTCTTTCTGCCGCTCTATTATAACTGTAATTTCACTCTCTCTGTACCGGCCGAATTTCTTGTAGACTTTTGGGTGCTCTCATAGTCTCTCTCTCTCTCGCTTGCTTTACATTGTAACTGTTCGTGCGTTAAGTTGTTGGTGCCCCACAAGCTACGCTCACTCGATTGAAGACTTTTTCTCTCGCGCTCTCTTGTTTTCGATATAATTCGCGATCTCGCGCTCTTATACTTTCGTCTCTTGTGTTTTTGCGGGTTTGGTGAATTTGATCCCAGCATGATGGAACTATACAAGGTGATCTCGTCAGCTCTGCCGAGGACGTTATTTTTCAGCACTCTCTCTCTGCTCTCAGAGAGACAAGCGCCAGAAAGAGATAGAACTAGTATTTCATTCGCACGCTTCGTTTTTGCTTTTGTATTCGCTTTCAGGACAGAATATGTTTCAGGAATAAATAAAACGAAATATTTAAAGCAAAATTTTGTATTTAAATTTATACTTCAGATAGTTGTATAAAAATTAATTACTTAAATATAAAATAAGGTCAAGAAAACTATAACTGTTTTCCAGAGTTTTAGACCGGCAAAGCACACAATATTTTTTTGACATATTCATATCTAAGAAGGAATCCAAGATGTATAAGTACATATAATCCAAATTAAATAATGTGCTTGATATTTTTTAAACTGTAATTTTCATGTTTGAAATGGGTCGTTTATTGTATAATTAGTAATTATAATTATTAATTACACACATACGAGAATATAACACAACAAGAAACACAGAGAAAACGAAGCTGCAAAATGTAACGTTTTCTGTGTACGCAATCAAGAAGAAGACAACGAAAAAAAAGCGCTACACAACCTCTTTCGACAACGTTTGACAAACGACTGGCACAAATAACGTCCTCAAAAGAGGGCAGCTCTCTCGACGAGATCACCTTGTATAGTTCCACCATGGATCCCAGTGCCAAATTTACTCGAGGTATTTTTCTCTTATTTTTCATTTTTCCTCATTTTAACTAACTTAGTTTCTTATAATGGCTCTCGTCTGTTCTAAGAATAATTGTCCTCTTTCAACCACATCTAAAGACCCTTTCATTTTCTGTTGGCTCTGCGAAGGGATGATGCACGCCAAATGTGCAGGCTTTACCGGCAGAGTAAAAGACTACATTGAACTGCGGACTGGTCTCATGTGGACATGTGAGTCCTGCAGGGATTTGGCAGTTGAGATGGGCAGCTTTATGAGGCAGACTCGAGACGGTCTATTGAACCTTTCACGAGTTTTTAAACAGCTCAATGACGGGTTCAATTCCGTTTGTGACCAATTTAATAAAAAAAAATTATTAACCGAGTCGCCCAAACGCAAAAAAGCTAGCTCAACGACAGTAAATGCGAATGTAGGATCTACCTTAAATCCCAACCTGGTAGCTGCAGCAGTTTCAGCTGACACAGGGGTAAGTGAACCGCCTGTGCAAACGGACACAGCGAGTTCCGGTGTTGTCCCTGGATCTGAGCCGGCGGAGGCAACCAATTCGGTGCCGACATTACCTGTAGGTACAGTAGGCGCCGTATCTGTCTCTCAGCCGAGTGATGTTCAGACTGCTGTTGGGGGGCGTAAGAAACTCCCAGTTGTACCCAAAGGTGCCGTTTCTGGCTCACAGCTGAGTAAAGTTCAGACTGCTAATGGTGGGCGTAAGATACTCTCAGTTGTTCCACAAAGGAAGCAATTGTTTGTTTCAAGATTCACGCCTGATACCACATCTGAGGATGTTTTGGAATTTATTAGAGAAAAATTCCCATCCGAGGATATTGCGGTTGAACAATTTCGATTTTCTTACGCCCGTAGGATATCGTCGTTCAAAATTTTTGCTCCGCCTGATGTCTTTAAAGTACTACTTTCTGAAAGCTTTTGGCTTAATGATGATTTAGTTATAAAAGAATTTGTCCCTAAGAACAAATAACAGACCTTCCACGGCGCCAAAAAACTGAAAAGTTTATTTTTGGCTTACCAAAATGTTAGAGGACTTAACATGAAGCTACCTAAGCTTTATGCTGACTCCTCGGCATTTATGGACGATATCCTAGCTTTTACTGAAACTTGGCTGAAGCCAGAGATAAACGACTCTGAAATTCTGTCAAACAACTTTAATATTTACAGAACCGATCGCCTTTCCCGTAGGGGGGGCGGCGTTCTAATTGCCGTTACCTCCACCATAAATTCGGAGAGAATTCACTCTCATGCCCCTAATGACATTGAATTTGTTTATGTGAAAGTTTCCCTGCAATCCTTGTCTATCTTTATTACATGTTCTTATATTCCACCTGGCTCTGACCTAATAATTTAGGAGCAACATCTATCTGCTATTAAATCTATTCTATCCTTTCTTTCCGAAAGGGACCTTTTAATTGTTTTGGGTGACTTTAATCTCCCGGATATTTCTTGGACCCCTCCTACTGACTCTCTTGTCGCTCTGCCTTTATCCTCCCATGATTTTGTGGATGGTCTTTTAGAATTATCGTTATCTAGCTTTAAACGAAATTCATTAAATAGACAATTAGATCTTGTGTTTTTTTCAGAACCGTCTGAAGTCACAGTTTCTAGAATTGACGCTCTTGTGGTACCAGAAGACCGATACCACCCAACTATGGAATTGACAATTGGCCTCCCCTACCTTGATACCCTCCCTTCTTTAGTTTCTCCAACTAAAATGAGATGTTTTCGTAAATGTGACTATAACAAACTTAACTTAATGATTTCCCAATATAATTGGACTGACTTTTATAATTGTATGGACACCGAAAGTGCCACTGAACTGTTCTATAGCGTTCTAAACAATTTTTTTAATGAATGCGTTCCTGATAGGCTTCCTCCAAAGCCGAACAGGCCCCCCTGGTTTACAAATGAGCTTCAAAGACTTAAAAATCTTAAATCAAACACTTATAAAAAGTATAAAATATCGGGTAAGCCATCTGATTTTTCGAAATATGTGGTGGCTCGTTCTTCACCGGTTCGTTTTAACTCGATGGAGGCATCGACAGATTTTGAAATTGCTGATCTATTTGCCGACTTTTTCCAAACTACTTATAGCTCCTCTTCTTGGTCAAAATCTCCTTACCCTAATCCCTTAAATAGGGCAAATTGTATTTTTTCCCCTGTAATTACCGAAAGTTCTCTTTTAAGAGATTTAACAACAACAACGCAAACTTATTCTCCCGGACCTGATGGACTTCCTGGGTGTGTGCTTAAGTTTTGTGCATCAACCAATTGCAAACCTATTCTTAAACTCTTTCATTTGTCTATTTCATCATCAGTTTTTCCAACTATCTGGAAAGACTCTTTTATTATTCCACTTCACAAAAAGGGTGCGACGGCGGATGCCCAAAATTATAGAGGTATTTCTAAATTATCGGCAATTCCAAAAGCCTTTGAGCGTATTATCACATCTCATTTGCATCATTTATGTTCCTCGCTAATATCACCGTGTCAGCATGGTTTTGTTAAGCGAAGATCGACTACTACCAACCTACTTGAATTGTCATCTATTGTAATAAATGGATTTAACAATAAAATGCAAACCGACGTTATATATACAGATTTCAGTAAAGCCTTTGACTCTGTTAACCACTCCCTTCTTTTATTCAAACTAGACTTGCTTGGGTTTCCATGTAATCTTTTAACTTGGATTTCGAGTTATTTGAATGGAAGGACTCAGAGGGTTATATTCAAGAACGCTGTTTCTAAAATGATCCACGTGACATCTGGAGTGCCCCAGGGCAGTCATTTGGGACCTTTGCTGTTCACTTTGTTTATTAACAATCTTCCCTCTATCATAACAAATTCTCGTGTACAAATGTATGCTGATGATGTTAAGCTTTGTTTGACATTCAACAATATAGAATCTGGTTTCGGCTTACAATCAGACATTGATAATTTTCAAGTATGGTGTGAGTATAACCTCTTAAATTTGAACTGCCTGAAATGTAACGTAATGACCTTTCATAGGGGTACTCCTACGTTTATAAGTTATTTGCTTCAGAACTTGCCACTTGACCGTATATATTCAGTAAATGATTTAGCCGTTCTTCTGGACCCGAAGCTTAAATTTGACTGCCACATAATGCTGACGGTCAACAAAGCTATGAGTGTTCTTGGGTTTATAAAGCGTTGGTCAAAAGAATTTGACGACCCATATATAACAAAATTATTATTTACCTCCCTTGTCCGTCCTATATTGGAATATTGTTCTTCGGTTTGGAGCCCACAATACCAAGTGCACATTGACCGTATAGAGTCGGTACAAAAAAAATTTCTTCTTTTTGCCCTTCGTAGTTTGAACTGGGATCAAAACGTAAGGCTACCTTCCTATCAGAGTAGATTATTATTGCTTAATTTACCGACACTTGCAAATCGTAGAAAAATGCTTGGTACTATTTTTATGCATAATCTTATAAGAGGTGATATTGATTCTGTAGAACTTGTAAGCCGCCTAACTTTTAATGTTCCCGTTAGACTAACACGTAATTATTATCCTCTTAATTTGCCACGATGTAGGTACATAAAATTTTAGTCTGCACGAGCCCTTTCGCATCCTATGTAATAATTATAACAACCTTTATCATTTAATTTGCATTTCAACGTCTATCCCGGTATTAAAAACTAATATTTTAACTCATTTGCTTCACTCCTAATTGTATCTTAATTTTCATTATGTGTCCCGTCATTATTTTTGCTTTATGTATTCTTCCTCGCGAAATCGTATTTCTGCCCAAACTGATAATAGGGCCCCGCGCGTAACAAGCACGTGCTTGGTGTCGTTGGGCCACTTGTTTGTACTTCTCGTAGTGCATCAACGTCCACATATATTTATAAATCGAAAACAAAATGGCGGCTGTGCAGCATTTCTTCGTAGGCCCTTTTTTGTTGAAGGGAGTCCTTAATTTTTTATTTAAAAAAAAAAAAAAAATTTGGTTGTTTTCTATAAATCAACAGCTATCGACAGACGTAGGATTTTTTCGATATATTGATTTTTTGCAAAATGGTGAGTGATTGAAAAAAAGTAACATTTTTTCGAATAAAAAACGTCACAAAGTTGTTTCAAGGGCAAGATCTCTCTCCGTTCTTGGAACGGTGGGACCGGAATTCAAGGGCAACTTAATAGGTGTGTGAGTGAGTTTGCGGCTAATTCGCAGACACTCGTTTACTTTTGTTTTTGATTTTGCATTTATTGCCCGCATATTTCCTTTGTTTTCACCGAAGTTTCTTTTTGGTTCTTTAGTTTTATTCGATCATATAATCCAAATTTTATATATGTATGTTCGGGTCTATTTTAATTATGTTTGTTGGAAAATCTTAGTCTAGCGACAGTTATTCTCAGTCGTCAAAAGCCAGACATTTTCCATCAATACTCGTTGGCGAATGTAATTGCGTGTATTTTTATTTAGCTATTCATTTTGTTATGTCTGTTAATGTTAAGTTATTTTATTAGGATTTAAATATATTTTATAATGTGCTAGAAAACCGTTTTGTTTGCCTATGACTAGGATGACTCCCCTGTAGGAACTTATCAGCGATCCCAGAAGGAGCCAAGCCGGAGAATTAATTCGCGTGAGCGCTTCTCTTAGACAACATCTAGGTCTGAGAGTTATGAATGTTCGTTACAAGGACTGGCGACTCTTACTGATGCCGTCGGGTCGATCTGCGCGCTTCTTAAGCAGTCAAGAAAGGAGGAAATTCATAGCCATTTACAAATGAAGGAATTATTCCCAGTTAAGACTGAAGAGGACTTGGCTTCCCTTAAGCGCCTTATAAGCGACAGCAAGTCGGGTAAATATGTAAGTGTTCCATTCTACATTCTCTGAATGTTGCATGAAAGGTATTTTTTTAAGATATTTTCATATATTTTATTGTTTAGTATTTCAAATGTTCTATTTATTTATAAATATTTTTAAATATTTGTAGGTCAAGATGATGGTCGACTTGCTGAAGCAAGAGAAACGGAATAATAGTATTCGTAATATAATTTCAGATGAAATTATATTAACCTACAATTTGGAGGGAATACAAAATAAAAAGAGATTAAGGGCGTTTCCACATTTTGTTTCGTGTTTCCTTGGTAAGTTTTTATCAGGAACCGAAATTAATTATTATTTGTGAGGTTAATTTTTAAAAACCTTAATAATGATTACTTTCCGTCTTTCGTTTTATATATTCCTATAATAATGAATCTTTTTTATTTCAGATACCATTGGTCAGGTGGAGTCAGGCGAGCCGCCAGAGAAAACTTTGCAAAAGGCGCTGCGCTGTGTCAAAAACCTCCACTGCTCCAAAAAGAAAAGCACCAAAACTGAAGAGCTCGGTGAAATAAGCTTTGGAAATAACATGTAATTTAAAATGAAAATAAATGAAATAAATACAATAAAGTGATGACAGTTTGTATATTTTTTGGCAGTAAATAGGTGATGAAACTGGGCAGTGATTAGGTGATGAAAGTAGGCAGTGAATAGGTGATGAATGTGTTGAAAATTTCTCTCTTTGCTGATGATTTTGGGTGATATTTAGGCGCTAAAATAAGGTGATGAACAGGAACAGGCAGTGAGGAACAGGCCCCTAGGACATGCCCATGTTAAAATCATCGCTATTTTTCATACAAATTCACTAGTGATTGAGCGCTTGGTGCCAAAAAGGCGCTGAATGGAACTGCAGGGTGTACATACATATGTATGTATGTGTTGCGCAAATTATTTGTTTTCATGGAAACAAGGGGTGAATATCGGAAAAGTGCGAAGCGTTAATCTACAATTGGAAGCATGGTGCCTATATGTATGTATGTATGTATGTATGTATGTACATACTTACAAATGCATTTCAGATATTCAGAAAATTAACCAGTTGACCCAGTTCCTCGAAGAAAATAACTTGGAACGAATCCAATCAAGTGTGGTCTTTTTTACAATACTTTTTCTATAATATGAAAACTTAATTTGATATTACATATCCCTGCGTATCCAACGTCATGGAAGACTTGAACAAAATCTAAATACTTGGTAAAATATTTAATTTGAAAACTTATTCATATTCTTTTTAGTTTTAAGTTCTTTAAATGTACTGTTGTTAGTTAAGTCTAATATTTTAAATTTATATATTAATTTTTATTTTTTATAATAATAACATGTAACATCTAAACAATATGCACGCTTTAAGTGTTTTAAAGCAACACATATTAAAATATAAAAATGATTTTTGATACATTTTAATTAATAATAACGAAGAAATATTTATTTTAAGTGATCAATATGATCTTTTGGAATTTAATGAGCATTATCAAGCCTATAAAGTTGGCGGAAAAGAAAATTCTTTAAAAATTAATAATATAAGTATTTTTCAAGGTACCCTTGTTAAATATCATAATAAAAACGCTGTTAACTATGTAAGATTAAAATTATTTTAATTAAAAATGTATGAATATTTATGAAATAATAATAAAATAATATATTAAATAATAATAATAAAAAACAATACACTACGAGAATTTATTGGGCTTAAATTGTATAATATACCACGAAAAACTAAATAGTATAAATTGTATACTACTGGTAGCGGGGAAATCGTATAGGTCTTATACGAAATAGTTTAAAATGTATACTAACAATCTTGATAAATAGCTTAATAAGTATACTACAGTTTACGAGCTTAGTATAATATGTATACACAATAGTATAAAACTAAGACCACAAACGCATTGCTTTTAAAAAATAAACTAGCAGCCTAAATTTCAGTACACTAAGGGCCGGTTTCTCGAGTGCCGGCTAACATTTCTCGAACAGATAAAGTCCCTGCTAAGGCATTTTGGCTTTCTCGAGCATAAATGTGAGAACTAACTTTGACAGGGAGTCCCTGTTAAGCGTTTTCGACTCGATAAAACGACAGCTGATTTCCCAAAGCCAAATAAGAAGAAGAAACGAAATCACAGCTGACTTTGCCTTTGAATTATACCCAAACAGCTGATAGAATAATCAAAGCACGCCATTTTTTGCGCTTTACAGCACATTCTGTGCGCTAACAGCACTCTGTAATTGCTTCTCGATCAGATAAATTAAAGGCGTCGAGAAAACCGATTTGCTTTTACGATAAGTTTATCTGGTGATTATCTTTTTCGAACAGATAGCTATCAGGGACTTTAGCCGGCACTCGAGAAACCGGCCCTAAGTGGGTATAAACTGTATACTCGTTAGTTTAAACTTGACAACTTCGAAAGTTTAATTTTAATACTTTTGAAGTTATTAGGTTAATACTCAGAGTATCGAGAAATTTTTGACACTCAATTGTTTTGTTTTAATGTACAAAAAAGTTTAGTAACTATGGTCATATATAACGTTTAGTTTCCGAGATCTCAGCTTTCACATGGAGAGGCGGACGGACATGGCTGATCATGTAACAGGGAGAAGAAAGCGTTTCCGACCCCATAAAGTAAATTTGATATATATAGGGGAGAGTAGGGTAATGTGGCGAGTAGGGTAATGTGGCGAGCTCGTCGAATCTCATATATGACGTCACGACAAAATTCCAAATAAATGTAGTCGTCTCCCCTTATCGTGTCGACAATGTTTTTACAGTAATATTAATAAGAAGTCCCGTAATTTGTTCGTGAGGTAATTTTCGCTAAAAATGTGGTGCGCCAACTAGCAAACCTATTCAATTTACTTGTGTTTCAGCAGTGCCAGAGCGAAGATGAGTGGAAAATAAAATCAGACAAATATATGCACGTATACATAAGATCTTTATCAACAGTTTTTGGTACTTTGCGTTTTTTTTCTTTTGCGCCGTTTGAGAGTGACCCCGTTTTTGCTACAAGTCTACCTGGTAGGGTAATGTGACGAACTTTTTTTATTCAAGAATTTTAATTGTTATCGTTGATTATGTGTAAAAAAAATATAATAATACCAGATAACATTTACTGCTGCAGTTTTATTGTTGTTTCGTATATTTTTTAGTAGTGACGTCAGTTGAATTAAATTAAAAAAAATATTTCATTTTGACAAATCTTTTTTTTTGTAAGTTTGGGCATTATCTTATTACTTCTTTCTTTTCCATATCGAAAATAACTTTTCCGTAAATTATATTTAAAAAAAATATTTTTTTTTTTTTGTAAAAGGGATGGTTTACGCCAAGCGCTGTGGGATTTGGCTGCGTTGCAATTTCGACTCCAAATTTTGCAGAAATATGCTCAATAGATGTAAGCAACTTTCTGCTTTTACACTTTTAAAAAATATTGATTTTTGGGGAAGTTACATTAAAGAACAAATCGTTCGCCACATTACCCTACCACTTTTGAAAGTGCAAAAAAAGAAAGGTTCACGCCAAACACTGTGGGATTTGGCTGCGATGGAATTTCGACTCCAAATTTTACAGAAATATGCTCAGTAGATGTAAGCAACTTTCTGCGTTTACACTTTTGAAAAATATTGATTTTTAGAAAAGTTACATTAAAAAAACGAATCGTTCGCCACATTACCCTACTCTCCCCTATTACATTTAGCATTATTAAAAAAGGAAGGGAAATACCTTTTGAATTCATTGCTTTTCAAAGTATTTGAGAAAGTTATGATTTTGCCATTTCAAAGCATGGAATTATCTCCGAAGCTGGTAATAACGTAAGGCATAACAATTTATAATATGCGACTTTAATGTTTGCATTAAATTTTATAAGGTGCGGAAGATTCATTAACTGACTCGCTTTGCGTTTAGCCGCCTGACAAAAATGAAACCAACATCCATACGATTTAATACTGGGATAAACTTGACGAAAAGCACTTCGCATTGCTATTTCATAGTCAGTCATCACCGAATTCCCATTCAATGGAAAGATTTCCAACAATGTTTGGAATAAATGAAGATAGCCTATAAAAAATGTATTTACAATTGATTAAAAAATAGTTGACTTATTATAAATCTGTATGAATACCTGGTCACAGAAGGCCACATAAATTATAAGAAACTGATAGAACTCTCCAAAAGGGCATATTTTAAATGTTGCGTCCATTAGAAAATTACGGTTGATCTCCGGAATATTTTTTCGGATGTTATTCATTATATGATCAGAAGCAAAATAACTGTACGAAAAATCAGCACATTCATATGATCCTTTGTAAAACTCGAAAGATGAATTTTCATGTTTGGTATAGCTATAATTTTCCAAGACAGTCTTATTTTTATAAGCCATTATCACCTCATTCACATTTTTTGGAGGCTTAGGCATATTTGCATTTCTGATCTGTAGTAGATTACGACGATGTTTGTTAAAGTTCAAATCAGAATCTTGCTGCCTTCGATGGTAAAATAGATCAGTTTTATTAAGTTAATTTTTTTATATTTTTTGTACAACTTACTTTAAAACGGCAGCATCGAAAATTTCTCTAACTTCAGAAATTTGCGAAGTAGTCTGTGAGCTTGTAACTTTTTCACAGTCGCCCTTTACTTGGGCGAGGAGTTTTTGGTCCTTGATTTCCGATTCTCGGTTTCCATGATTATGTTCCACAAAGGGCTCGCAGTAAAAGCATTTGTCGTCTTTGACATAGACACGTGCCTTACAAGATTTCAATTGACAAGTATATGCAATCGAACCATTTACCAAAACTTTATTCCGAACATAAAGTTGGTGCTCCGTGATCGAATGCAACACTTTTTTGTCTCGTCTTTTTCCAGGAATCATTTCGAATTCGCAGAATTTGCGATCGCTGCCTGAGGCCTCATTAGAGGATTCAGATGCTGTTTTAGGCCCATACATCATGTAGAGAGTATAAGTATTACAGCAAGTTTTGAACGGTTAGAACAGATATTTTTATAGTTCTTTTTTAAAACTGATATTTTGACCGAACTTCCGCAACTATGTCTTTTTTGCAGTTATGGCGTTGGTGTTACCATATTTTAAAAATAAGTGTTGGAAAGTTTGCTTGAAAAATTATTTGGCAAATCAATATAATGGCCCATCTACACTAGCACGAGCTTCTATGGTTTTTGGACGCTTCCATGCACCTTCAAAATAAAAATTCATTGTATTTTTAGTTGCTGGCAAGTTGTTTCCCAAAAATAAGCACCTAGGTACATTCTCAATACATAGGTAATAGTGTGCTTAGACTGGGCGCAAAGAAATACCAGAAGTTATTCCACTACATTGTTCGGCTCATTCATTAGAGCAATTTTTTCTTAGCCGATACGGCTGCAATGAGCAATCAATGAGTAAAATTGAAAAAACCGATGGGCACTTTTGGTATTTTTTTTGGTATTTTAAAATGCCACAATACGGTACTACCTAGACCGATGAGCAATGAGCAAAATTGAATCTAAAAAGTACAATTTTGCTCATTCATTAGAGCTATTATAAAATGGGATCAAAATTAAAAATTGATTTAATGCTTTTTGGTTGAATTGTCAAACCTTTTGCGACCAATTAGGTGCTATAAACAAATAAGAACAATACAAAAATTATTTTATAGGCCTAATTACTCGTTGCCAACTGCGTCTAAAAATATCTGATTTCATGGCAATACACACTATTAATTTTAAGGCCTGTTTACACTAGGGTGGAGTTATGGAGTTATGGGTTATTTAAAACCTTGTTTTTCTAAATAGGTGGTATAGGAATAGATGTGGGAAAAGGAGGTAAGGGTTTGGATTGGTTTTTTTGTTTTGTTTTATTTACTGCCAGGATATGATAAAATAAACAACATAAACAACAATTACTAGCTATCGTACCCGATTTTGAAGCAGCCCAGTGGAAAAATTTTTGAGAAACGTGGTAAAAATATCTGATTTCATGGACAATACACACTAGACTATTACAGCATTCAACCGTAATGTTTTAACCAGTTAAAGTTATTTGAATCATAAAATTTAAATTTAACGTCTAAATTCTAAGTGACCATGCCATCTGTTCCCAAAAAAATCACAGTACATGTATATATATTTGTCCCTTTCTAAGCCTCTAATGAATGCTCTAATGAATGAGTCGAACAATGTAGTGGAATAACCGCATTACAAGTTTGCTCATTAATTGCTCATTACAGCTTACATATGTATGGCTTGCTTGCAGCTACTGAGAAAAATTGCTTTAATGAATAACCGCATAACCTCGTCTACTTTAGCGCGGCCTAATTTCATCTTTGTGTCACGGCCCTATTTATATTAGAAAATGAAAAAGGACCGCGCGGCCTATTTTCATTTTTGAGACGCGGATCTATTTCACTTCCCAAGAAGAATTAAGACCGCGCGGTCTAATTTCATTTTTGAGTAGCGGCTTTATTTCAGTTTTAAAAAGGAATTAAGACCGCGCGGTCTAATTTCATTTTCTTGCCGCGGCCTTATTTCCCGCGGCCATTTTTCACGGAGCCTCCAATGATCTGTGACATACGTCCTTTAAATTGTGGATTCGGCTGCTTTTCCTCACATGATGGAGTCGATCAGATTTATAGATCTTGTTTCTGGCCTCAGCACCCTCCTCTCCGAAATATCCCACAGGAAGTATTGTATTTTCTATTATATCACTTCCGTGAACGAGGATTTTATGGACCGTTGCGGTCATGGGAAGCCAAGGGTATTTTTGTATAATAATTTCCGCCGTTGTATGGCAAAAAATTTGAAATCTTTTCACATTTATGGGCAATTGGCATGATAAGGTTATAAGAATGTATCTTAAGTTTTTTATTAACGTAAGATCCATTCCCGTTATTTCTGCAAATGTCTCAGGTGCATTAAAGGCTCGACGAGCAGAATTGCCGTCATTTGTGCTGCCGCATCTTTCGACCTTTGGCTTATCAATTTTTAGCGAAAGCTTTTCCCAAAATAAATGTTGAATGATTTTTTTCCTTTCTCCCATTATCTTTTTATCTTCAGCATTAGTAACTCTCCACTTTTTTAAAATTATTTTATAACTGGCCTTTACTATAAATTCTAAAAAGCGAATCCAACAATGGAGTGGACTTAAGCCATATTTTAAGTTATCCTGATGTGGCAAAAACTTTTCACACTTAAAGTTTGTATTATTTAAGAAATCCAATGGAGTTGCCCCACAAATAGGGCAGGATTGGCTTGACCTAGTGCCTGTCAATGTGTTTAACACTTTCCTATCTATGACGGGCAAGTGTAAACGGAACTTAATGTAAACCGTTTTCCCATCATCTAAAACTAATTTGGAAGACTGTAAAAATTAAATTTGTTCCTCTAGGTTTTTATGTTCATTTATTATGCATTCTTTGCTCTCTTTTACGAATTCCAGCTTTAAAAGTCTACAGAACCTGACTGATTGTGGTGTTCGATTATTCCATATTATATTACCGCTTGCATCAATCATTCGCAAAGGTGTAACTGTTGTGGCGAATATACTACCATCGATATCAACGTTCTTTATATCTAAGAATCCTTCTTATAACTGGAATGGCCTGAGCTTCCGTCGAACCCATAGCTTAGAATTAGCTCGACTATCAAAATGTTGGTGCCTTGATCTTCCATTATATTCTTAACAACTTCCTTTTGAAGTGCTAGAATCCGGTCAGCTGTGTGGTTCAACAAGCTTTGCAAAGGAACCTCAGCTTTTGTTTCGGATACTTTGGAATCATTTGGGCGACACTCTTTTTTTTTATTAGCAACCTCGTAGTACGATGGAAGTATCTGATTTTTTGTTTGCTCCCTAATTGCGATATATTGTTGCTTTGTTAAATTTTGATCCAAAAGAAGGGCCAGTGCCTCGTTGACGGATATTTTATCAAATTTGGCGACCGGTTGACAGATTAGTTGGCGCATGCTCTTCGCTTTTTCTGGGCATATACTCGTAGCTAATAACTTGATCTTGATCCACTTTTTGGAAACACGGTAGCAAAATTGCTGGCTATCCTTTTCTAAATATTTTTCATTAGCATCAGTAATAGTACCAGCCATCGATGCTTTAAATCTTTTTAAAATTGCCACCTTCTTTGCACTGCTCGTTGCAGCAGACCTCCAAATGTCAAGCAAATCTTCATTTTGAAACCTGAGGTTGCGACCTGAAAAGTGAAATTTCGCAGAAAGTGGGCAAAAGTGGACTTTGAGATTACATTCATATGAAAAAGAATTGAATACTCTACAACACAGTATAAATATTAAGGTGAAACTAGGTCACATTCGTTTTGTTACTCTATGTAAAGATTAGTTTTTATTTCATTTTACTACACGTCGAATGGTTGTTAAAAACACTCAATTACATGGACAGCACGATCAATATAGGGTTTTTTAAAAAACTTAGATAAATGCACTTTTTATCAATTTTTAATTAATTGTTATTTTCGCCAAAAATCGCACATGTTCACAACACTGCCAACAGCTGTTTTTTAACAGCCGTACCTTAACAGTGCGAGCCTCTGTTAAAATTTCTGGTACGTAACATTAAGCTCTGATGTTATCCTAACAGAATGACGTCATTCTATCTTAATTTTAAGGACTTTCAAAAAATGACTTTTGGCCACCTAAAGTGGTCATCCAGCCTATAGTGCGTTGCTTGCAATTTTTGTGTGTTATTCGATTATTTTTATTTAAGAACATTTTTTTTAGGTAGACAATGGCGGACATCGAAAAACTGTCAGAATTTATAAAAGAAAATAATTTGGACGATGTGTGTCTTCAAAATTTAACTGGTTAGTTTTCTACTTCAAAAATAATTTAACAATGTTTACTTATGAAAACTTATGAAAAACTTGTATATATTGAAAATGAGGATCTAAATATAGTTTTTCCAAAACGAGAGGATACTGCGCTGCGCTCCGAATTTAGGGCCAAATTACTCGAATGGAAACTTTCAAAAGTGAGAATTTCAATGAACGTTAATTAAAACAAATAATTTTATGAGTTTTTATGCAGGGTCTAAACTTGCCGTTTTCAAGTCGTAACAATTCAAATACAAACATACATTCAGACCCCATTTCTATGCTAACTTCACCAAATAAATCCACATCTACCAAGGTAATTTAAAATATGAGTAGTCTTTGGTAAAAAAAAAATTTGATCACAATTGGATTTACACTTTGTGTAATTTACTAAATTCTTTTATTTTACTTTATTATTTTAATATTTTGTTTATTTCTTCTTTATTACATTAAAATCTAGAACACACACAAAATTCTGCAATCTTCAGATATTGGCAAACAAATTATTGAACAATATAATTTGGACAAAAATTATCTTGCAACAATAGGCAAAAAGTCATAAATATTATTTCTGAAAGTTTTTATGATGCCGCTACCAATATGTATCATAACGTTAAGCTGGGTGATTTAGAAAGAATTGCCGAGGGAATAGTTAGCATTTTTCCCTCAGAAAAAAAAGATGTATATTTCTTAGGACGAAAAGACGGACGAAGAAGTAACCCTGGAGGTATTCTTTATAACAGACTTCATAACCACAACAGGAAAAATAGGAGGGTTCGAAAAGTAGTGCAGGCGCAAGTTCCATTGGATGCTTATGAACCCGATAACAATGTTTTTGAAAGCGTTAATAAACTGAAGTATTATGTGGGCGATGAAGTAGACGCAATGGATTTGTGGAAGGCAACATACGAATATAGAAAACATCTAGAAGAGTTCCCATTATACAAGCAGGCGACGTGATACTTTTTTGTAAGCACGATGCCTCACGTTGGCTAGTTGTTTTGTAATTGTTTGTTCTGTTTCGTATTGTATTTATGTGTTTTAAAAATACCTTAGCTATTTATTAATACAATTTTTTTTCAGTTGGAGCACGATTTTACTCAGCTGCACCCTGGAAGTCAAAATCGACTCACTAATAAATGGACTGAAACTATCCCGAGCTTGTTATCTATTTATAGTTCGAGTGTGAAAGATAAATTTTACCAAAACGTTCTGCTTTCGTTAGACGACAATACAGATTTACGTAAGTACAGAATTATAATGCTATTTTGTCTTATAATCAATTAAAAAATCGTTATTTTAGACTCCAGGGACTGCATTTTGTTCATGCTGCTTCATGCCGTTCTGAAACCATTTTATCGCTACTCAGCTAATAAAGGTGACACGCAGTGCAAGAAGGCAACCATACAGGACAGTGTCAGCAGTTGCATAACGCATATAGCAACTTTAAATGATTTGCAAAATCAGCTGGAGCTGCGGAATAAAAAATCTATAGAGCTGAATTCCACAATACAGCCCTTCCTTATTGTTGTCGGAAAAGATTTAAAGCATTTAACCCATTTTTATGTTTGTTTTGGAACGACTCTGTATAAATTTAATTCATTTGTCATCGCTTTAGACGTATGTTTTAAAACATTTCAAGTATTTTCCTTAAAATATCCAGAAGAGAGTCACAAAGTTTAGAGCTTCTTGCAAATTTTTTTTTTGAAATTCAAACCGTATTTGATCGGAAGCACCCTTGTGTATCCAACATTATTCAAAACATAGAGGCCTGTAAATAGATATTTTGTGTTCATCCTGTTTGTAAGTTTGCAATTACCTGTATATTCATTTCTAGTTTAATTTTTTTTTTTTAAGTTACCCTCTCATGTAAGATTTTAATTTTAAGTTTCTGTATATATGAATGTAAATACAATGAAGCTAATATGTTTTAAGTGTTTAAAAGAATTTCCCAATATTGAAAGCCTATTTCATCATTTTAAGCAGCATCATGGATTAAAAACTAGCGATATATATAAATAGGTAAATAATAATTGCGGCCAAGAGTACTCATCCTTGCATAGATTTAGATCTCACCTTAAACGACATTTAAATATAAAATCAGTTCAGACTCGTAACAACAGAGATGATAGTCATTTAAAGTCTAATAACATCATAAGTCACAGCACTTTACAGAATTTAAGTAGTTCAACTCAGGTATACTTAAATGATGATACCCCAAGTTGCTCCCAAAATGTAATTAGTCTCAATGCTCCTGCAAATGACTCTTCAACAGAATATTTTTCCTTTGAAGGGGAGATTTCAAGCCTTGAGGGAAAATTATTATCTATCTGTCAAGAGACACTGACAAAATTATATGCGAAAGACAGTTTTTGTAGGAAAGACGTTTTTTTGATAATAAATAGTAAATAGTAAACACTGTTATAGTAGATTCCATTAAGCAACTATTCTTATATAAATTACCTAAAGAGTTTCAATCTCACAGTAATTCTTTTCTAAATTTTTGTTCCAGACCGTTTATTACCATTGACACAGAGCACTTTTTTCAGACGAATCCTTTGAAAAACCAATTGTTTTTAACGTCAACAATGAAATTCAAGAAGTCGAAAAATGTTATAAGCCTACTCTAGATGCCAATAATATAAAAGGTTGTATAATGCCAATCGAGTTCCAAATTAAAAAGTTTTTTGAATTACCTGCCGTTTTAGACGAAACTATAGAAAATATAAAAAGACTTCAAAGCCAAAAAACTATAACTGATTATATAAATGCAGACTCATGGAAAGAAAAAGTGCAACATTTTAAGGATAAAATAGTAATTCCAATTTTTTGTTTGTGGCGTTTACTACACTTTTCCCGTAATTCCCCAACATTTACTTTCAAAACTGGATTTCATATTTGTCGCGGCGTATTTTAAAAGCCTTCATAAAAAAATTATGGAGATGATTTTTTTTTCAAACCTCTTATCAAAACATTTAAAAAACTAGAAGAAGTAGGAATAACAATAACTACTAAAATCGGTCCGAGGAAGATATACTTTGTGCTCTCCAATGTTTTGGGAGACAACCTAGGTCTCAATGAAATACTTGGCTTCACAACTTCATTCAACGCATCTTTTTACTGCCGGTTTTGCATACTATCCAAAGAGGATAATGCTAAAGGATATATTGCACTAGAAAAAAACTTAAGATCTAAAGATAGTTATGAAAAAGCAGTAAAAGAAAACGATCCAAAGCTAACTGGCATTAAATCGAGCTGTATTTTTAACGAGCTAACATTTTTTTATGCTACTGATAATTTTATTGTTGACGTTATGCACGATTTGTTTGAGGGAGTTTGTAGGTACAGGATCTGTGAGGTTTTGCTATATTTTATTTTAAAGGAAAAGTTTTTTACTTTAGAAAATTTTAACTTTCGAAAAAAAATGTTTGATTACGGTGAAACTGAAATCGGAAATAAATCAATCAATTTTGAGCTACACCAGCTAAAAAACACTTCAATTAAAACATCAGCTTCTGAAATGAAAACTTTAATGCAGAATTTTACATTAATAGTGGGAGATTTGGTTCCTGCTGGCAATGAAGTTTGGAAGTACATTATTAAGGGCCGTTTTCTCGTCCGTCCTGCAAAGTAGAATTTAGCTAATGGAAGGATAAATTTATCCAGGCGGTAAATCGCGTTTGGTTTTCTCGTCCGTCATTTAAAACTCAAAATAAAAGGCGAACTAATTTGAGACAAGGTGGCAACCCCACAACAGAAGAGTTAACTAATTGTAAAAAATTAGTCAAAATACTATCGAAAAATACCATAAAACAGTCCCACTATCAGCTAAACAAAATTTTAAACTAACAACTAAGACAATTCTTGTAGAACAGTTATAAGAAAACTGCCGCTTCCATAGAATCTAAGTGCTATTAGAAGCTTAACCCATGGCTGTATTGTCGTTTCCCTGTAATAATAATTTTTGATTATATGGAATTAGTTAAACCAAATGAATGCACTTACTTCTTTACTTTAGATTCAAGTCGCAAAACAATTTTTTGCAAAACAACTAGAGCCAAGCTTTTACACAAGCGAAACATTTTAACAAATTCTTCATCACTGTAATGTTCGAAGTAATTTCTTTGGCCTTGATATCTGCGTACATAAGTTCGCACTTCAGACAATTCGACGATACCCCACAGAGTTTAATGATAACTCGCTCGGGAATTTATTTTTAGAATTAATTGGATGACTTTTACATAAACAATTTTAATTTATATTTAAGTGTAAATTGAATCAGCCGTTTTTGAATGAAGAGTGGAGCCAGATTGACAACGCTCGAATGTCTGGCACAGTGGCGGATCTAGGATTTTTTTGTGGGAAGTGATATCAGAACAATTTTTTTGTTGCATACTTTTTGAATATGTAAATTCCCGGCAGGCAAATTGAAGTACGGACGAGAAAATGGCCCTAAGTTAGTTAAACTCATTGATTTGTTGCTACAGAGTGAATTTGATATTAAATGTATTAATAGTTTATCTCTTTTGATTAAAAATCTAACTAAAGATTTTGTACGACTTTTTGAAAAGCCACTTAAACCTAAGTTTCATTTTCTTACCCACTATCCCCAAATAATAAAAAGAAATGGTCCTCCAAAATACTTTTGGAACTTTAGGTTTGAAGCAAAACATAGGAAGTCTAAAACTTATTCCCGGAATGTTATGTGTCGAAAAAATATTTAATTTTCACTTAGCATGAAGGCTGCATTGAAATTTACTACTATTTTGAATGAAAACGAAAACGGCTTTCCATATATTTTTATTGTTAAAAATCAAACCTTTTTTGACATAAAATCATCCGAATATTTTTCTATTTTGGATAATTCTATGCATAATTTTCAAGATATTTTAATTAAACACTTAGAATATAAAGGGCTAACATATAAGGAGGGATTCTTTTTAATTATTAAAAAAGATAGCCAAATTTTAAATTTATATAAAATAAGGAACATTTTCATTACAACTAAGGGTGAAATATTTATATTAAGTGAGCAATTCAAAGTAATAGAATGAACATTTTCAATCATTTAAAGTCGGCGAAACAACCAATAATTTAGAAATAAATAAGATCGATATATTTAACGGACCGACCATTCACCTACACATCTTATCGGATGGAACCCAGTTTGTACGAGTAAAATTATTTTAGAATAAGTTGATGTATT
>JBAMCJ010003888.1:0-35683 GCA_037075205.1 Drosophila prostipennis
ACTATAAAAAAATATTTACGTTTTTTTGCGAATTGTGTGTATTTGTTGTTGTGAAAGTAATTATTTAATTGGTAGAATTGAACATTTTTGTGGTTGAGAACGGTTTAACAATTATATTGGTTAATTTTACCAAGTTTTTTTTTGAGTGTAGGATATAATACTGTTGTTTTTGTGGAAACTAAGAAACAAAGTTCTATAAAATGATTTCTCGGCTTTTAGGCTAATCTTGGGAATTTTAAAAATTTTAAATAAGTAGTAAGGGTAAAGGTGTGTCAATATATGTAGCTATTCTACATGCATACATACATATTTTCAATCTTATTTTCCGCGGGCGAAGCTGCGGCCCACCTTGCTAGTAAATGATATGACTTTAGAAATGTTATCTTCAGTGGCAATATCCATTTCAAAAAAGTATTTATGGATAAAGTACCACACAAGTTTCGACTCCTCTGGGTACTTAAGATCCAAAACATTGTAAATTTTAAAGCATGCGTCGACTGCACTGACAATGTCTTTGAATTCATAAAATAAAGTAAATGAACAACTCTTTACATTGAATCTCAGAGTCTCCAACGCATATGATGGGTTGTAAGGTTAATTTTTCTTCAAAAAGGGTCTGAATTTTTTCCTTAATAAATGTGTAGCGCGAGTCCGCTGTAGTTACTTTGGCGAGTCGCTTCCTAGCCTCTCCGCACTTGACACTTCGGCGACCCGTTGGTGTCAGCAGACCGTGGAGGAGGAGGAATACTGACAGATCAATTGTCCCTGTTGTACAACAAATAAAATTAAAATTAGTTTTGTTTAATAATAATTGAAATACGCATTCAATTATTTGAAATGGCAACCAAAAGTGTCATTTCTAATAATTAAATAATTTTGGCAGGGCATAAGTAAGAAGTATATGAGTCAAAATCTGCCAAGTGGACCACCCCTGATCCGAAGGTCCGATTTTCATCAAACTTGTTGGCTTTTCCTATTCACAACGACAATATAAGAACTTCATTTGAACGGTTTGGCGAAATTTTAAGTTTTACCGGAGTTATAGCGGTCACAATATGGTATTTTTGCCACTTTTTCAAAAAAGTTGCACTCATTTTTTATTGCATATCTTTGGAACGGTATGAGATATCTTTATGATGTTTTCACTAATCGATCAAGAAATGTATTAGCTTTTCATAAAAAAATATTACAATTTTTTTAAAATTATTTTTCTATAAAATAAATAAGAAAAATTTGGTTCAGTGTATTTTTTTCAGTGTTCTTCACCAGCTACTGAGTTCAAAACCATTTAAAAATAAAGTTTAATTCATCATGAAGAAGATCCAAAAAAAAAAGAGGGGCCCGGCCAAAGGTTTTTCGCAATACCTAATTTTCGGTGGGCGCACAGCGGTTTCCCATACAAAAACGACTTGCTCGTGAAAATTGGCTGGTCAACACATGTCGTAGCGCGCGTAACGTCAGCCGACTGCAGCCGTCAATGAGAAACTTTTTGTCGTTTTGTATGTGAAACCGCTGTGCGCCCACCGAAAATTAGGTATTGCGAAAAACCTTTGGCCGGGCCCCTCTTTTTTTTTTGGATCTTCTTCATGATGAATTAAACTACATTTCGATAGGTATTGATAAGCACAACAAAACTGCATTTTTACTTTTCCGAAATATTTAAATTTTTAAAATCGTATATAAGCGATTGTGGGCGTTAGAGGGGGCGTGGCACCTTCTGGAAACAAACTTGCACTGCGTAGGAACTCCAAGAATCTTCATGCCAAATACCAATCCTCTAGATTTTATAGTTTCCGAGATCTCAGCGTTCATACAGACAGACAGACAGACGGACATGGCTATATCGACTCGGCTAGTGACCCTGATCAAGAATATATATACTTTATAGGGTCGGAAATGCTTCCTTCTAGCTGTTACATACTTTTGCACGAATACAATACACCCTTTTACTCTACGAGTAACGGGTATTAATATCAATTTGTTTGCTTTAAAACTGCGGGAATGGTTCATGTTTTAATCCCGCAATTTCGCATTTTTCGAGAGTCCTGGGGGTCCTTGGGAGCCGAATTGTAAAAAATCCTTTCTTAGTGCACACCTCCTTTAACACACGATTCAGACCCAATGTTTTTAGAATTTTAGGTCTTTTGGTTTTGGCTGGGGGAACATGACGCACATCGACATCTATAGATGTGTATACATGTGTGTGTAAAGTGTATACACTTTTATAGTAATACTCGATTAACAAGAGAGAACGCTATAGTCGGGTTGGTGTCCCGACTATCTAATACCCGTCACTCGGCTAAAGGGAGTGCGATGGAGATATGAACTTTGATCAGCAATAACTTTTTAACGAATGGTCCGATTTAAAAAATTTCTTCTACATTTCGATAGGTATTGATAAACGCAACAAAACTGCATTTTTACTTTTCCGAAATATTAAAATTTTTAAAATCGTATATTAACTATTGTGGGCGTTAGAGGGGGCGTGGCACCTTTTTGAAATAAACTTGCGCTGCGTAGGAGCTCCAAGAATCTTCATGCCAAATACCAATCCTCTAGCTTTTATAGTTTCCGAGATCTCAGCGTTCATACGGACAGACAGACAGACGGACAGACGGACAGACAGACATGGCTAGATCGACTCGGCTAGTGATCCTGATCAAGAATATATATACTTTATGGGGTCGGAAACGCTTCCTTCTAGCTGTTACATACTTTTGCACGAATACAATATACCCTTTTACTCTACGAGTAACGGGTATAAAAACTATTGTTTATGACGAAAATAATGGATTTTATCACCACAGTGCAGTCAAAGTAGGCATTTGAAAATGGGTGTTTATCAAAACATTTTTTTATTCTGCCGAGAGCTGTGAAAAATTCTGGAGTTAGATTTCCTTGTGTGCATTTTTTGTTACTATCAATGAGTCACCCCTTTGGACCTAACGGCCCCTACTTCAGGCGACCCTGTCAGCGGGATCGTTTCCCCAGTCTGGTCGACGCTATGGGCATCACGGGGGATGGACTGGTGTCCAGTCTGGGAAGCTCGGCAATCGCAGATATGGGCTCTTGCATGAAGAGGGGTCGCTTGCGTACTTGCGAATCCGAAAAGCGAGCCACCCAAGCGGCATTGGAAGCAAACGTACCACCGCCAAGACTATATTTGCGCTCCACATCACGGGGATTGCGTCGGGCCATCGACATTTTCATGCCCCGATTTCAACCCGACCAGAACTTGGTCTCCTCAGAGGGGGATCAGGGGTCAGAGGACCAAACGGAGTCCTCATCCAAGGCGCAATTGATATCAGTGGCAAGGGAAACCAATATTCTCCAGCTTCCGGCTGCCCCTCGGCAAGTGGATGAGCTCCCCTACACAGGCACCTGCCCACACTGCCGGCAACTAGGCAGTGATGACATAAAGAGCGACGACCTCGGTCGCTTCATGGCACGCCGCATCTTTCAAAACATTGATATATTGTAAGTAGGTCCTCTGTAGTCAGTCGCTTTCTTAGCCAGACTTATTCGGGTACATATTCCGATAGTAAATAGCACTTGCTGCGGCACTTGTGCAGCTGGGAATACATGAATTGAAGAAAAATGAATCAATGCTTTTAACATCTGGTTTTAATTATACTAGCTTGGGGATGGGGTCACCAGCAATTATTTTCTTGTTCTAGATACAGGGGCGTCTCACAGATGTCTACGGAGAAGCAGACGATGGAAAAGGCGTCAGCAATCAAAGTATTTTTTGGACGAAAGAAAAACAAAAACTGAAGCACATTTTTATTTGTTCGCAACGAAGTTCTTAATACATAATGGATGGCGGTTTACTAAGAAACTTTTATTAGTAGATGAAAGTCTGCAAAACAACATGATTAGGGGTGTTACAGAAATCTCTTAAACGGATTTGCAAAATATTGTATTGCTTTTAATCAAAAAAATTTTAATATTAATTTTTTTTTAAAGTTGCATTTCAAAGTTGCGTGTTTTGCTATAAAAACAACGCAGCATTTTCTAGGCTTTTGAGGTGATTTGTGACATTTTGATATAAACCCAAGAAGACTCATAGCTTTATTAACAGTTAATGTATGTGGCAGTCAAATTTAAGTTTCGGGTCCAAAAGAACACCTAAATCGGTAACTGAATATATACTGGCGAGTAGCGTATTTTGAAGAGAATAACTGTTCATACACAATGTTGCTAAACATGACCAGCACCAACAAATAGAGCAGTATCCAAATTGGTAAGAGTACCAGGCGCCCAGTTGCACTCACGTCTGGTTATAATAACTGATCAGCATATTCTACAAAGTCAAGACCCGCCAAGCAGTCAGCACTTTCTGCAGTGTCAGCAACTACGCAATCCGTTAGCATAATCAATTTCACTGACCTACTCTATAGAAGTGTTTCATACCACAACACTGTTTACGATTCCATAAGGTTGGCCGCGTTTTCCCCTAGTATACCTTCAAAAACGCATACTTCGAATCGAGAAAGTAGGCGCTAGCCGAGCACACTTCGTGCTGCATTACCGTCCTATATACTGTTGCATATAGGGTGGTAATCTATTTGCTTTACTGAGTGGCATACCAAGTATATGAGACTGTAATGCAAGTGCATTACTGAATAGGATACCTGGTTTATAGGTTTGTAATGCACCCGTTTTACCGACTGGTTTACCCTGTATATAGGGTTGTAATGCAAATGCTTTAGTAACTGGTATACCACGAAATAGGGTTTATTCGAAGCCAAGAAAAGATTGTTTGTTTTCAACTAAAATTTATAATTTTATTATTTACTAGCAAGGTGGGCCGCAGCTTCGCCCGCGGAAAATAAGATTGAAAATATGTATGTATGCATGTAGAATAGCTACATATATTGACATACCTTTACCTTTACTACTTATTTAAAATTTTAAAAATTCCCAAGATTAGCCTAAAAGCCGAGAAATCATTTTATAGAACTTTGTTTCTTAGTTTCCACAAAAACAACAGTATTATGTCCTACACTCAAAAAAAAAACTTGGTAAAATTAACCAATATAATTGTTAAACCGTTCTCAACCACACAAGTGTTCAATTCTACCAATTAAATAATTACTTTCACTACAACAAATACACACAATTCGCAAAAAAAAACGTAAATATTTTTTTATAGTTACGTAACTATCCGTAAGTTTAAACGTTAAGTTTTAAAATTGTTATTTTGTTTTCAGTATTTTAGTTTTCATTAATTTTTCACCCCGATTAGAATTATATTATTAATAGCAGGAAGACAGGTGGAGGGGGACGCCGCGAATCAAATTGTTTAAACATTTGCATTTGTTTAAACAATATGAGGCACGTGTAATAAAGAGTGTGAGAATCAATTGGTTTGAATATTTAATGTTCTTTTAATATTATCAATGCGATTTGAATTTTAAATGACAAAAATCGGTTACAAAATGTCTTAAATCTGTTGTGGAAATGTAAATTAAATATTCTTTTAGCAAAAGGATATCAGTATTATCTTGATTTTTTGGATATACATATTTCGTGCGTGTGTGTGTACATAGCAGAGCGAATCATTGTTTATTTTTGTTTTTTACAAATCCAAAGTTTGTAGATAACTCAACATTTGAAAACAAATGAAAAGATTTGCGATATAATCGATTTTTTAACCGCGCATTTTAAATTTTTTGTGACTGGTATTTTCATTTTTTCCCCTGCGCGGTCACACTTAAAATGCTACATACATACATTTACGACTTAATGCAAAGTGCGCCAGCAGAAAATACATACAAACATATGTGGAGGCCGTGACGTCACGCATAAGAGAATTGGAAAATATTGGGGACTTGGTTAAGGAGGCTGAATTTCCAAAAAATTTAAATGCAGTTAGTTGCGGCTATGACATAAGATTATGATCATAATTTTTTTAAACCATTTTAACAACATTTATAACAGAAAAATGGCAAAAGAAAGAATTTAAAAAAAAACGAATCGAATTTTGGGGCACTTTGGGGTCGTTTATTGTTTTAATTTGTACCTCACACACGTCTCCTAATTATTTCAGAATTATGCTGATTTTTCTAGATTTTTATGTCAATCCGCTCTGGTAGGAATTTACCACTGACCCATTTTTTATTCGAAGACTTATATTGATTTAGATAGCAGGAAGACAGGTGGAGGGGGACGCCGTGAATCAAATTGTTTAAACATTTGCATTTGTTTAAACAATATGAGGCACGTGTAATAAAGAGCGTGAGAATCAATTGGTTTGAATATTTAATGTTCTTTTAATATTATCAATGCGATTTGAATTTTAAATGACAAAAATCGGTTACAAAATGTCTTAAATCTGTTGTGGAAATGTAAATTAAATATTCTTTTAGCAAAAGGATATCAGTATTATCTTGATTTTTTGGATATACATATTTCGTGCGTGTGTGTGTACATAGCAGAGCGAATCATTGTTTATTTTTGTTTTTTACAAATCCAAAGTTTGTAGATAACTCAACATTTGAAAACAAATGAAAAGATTTGCGATATAATCGATTTTTTAACCGCGCATTTTAAATTTTTTGTGACTGGTATTTTCATTTTTTCCCCTGCGCGGTCACACTTAAAATGCTACATACACACATTTACGACTTAATGCAAAGTGCGCCAGCAGAAAATACATACAAACATATGTGGAGGCCGTGACGTCACGCATAAGAGAATTGGAAAATATTGGGGACTTGGTTAAGGAGGCTGAATTTCCAAAAAATTTAAATGCAGTTAGTTGCGGCTATGCCATAAGATTATGATCATAATTTTTTTAAACCATTTTAACAACATTTATAACAGAAAAATGGCAAAAGAAAGAATTTAAAAAAAAACGAATCGAATTTTGAAGCACTTTGGGGTCGTTTATTGTTTTAATTTGTACCTCACACACGTCTCCTAATTATTTCAGAATTATGCTGATTTTTCTAGATTTTTATGTCAATCCGCTCTGGTAGGAATTTACCACTGACCCATTTTTTATTCGAAGACTTATATTGATTTAGATTAGATAGCAGGAAGACAGGTGGAGGGGGACGCCGTGAATCAAATTGTTTAAACATTTGCATTTGTTTAAACAATATGAGGCACGTGTAATAGAGAGCGTGAGAATCAATTGGTTTGAATATTTAATGTTCTTTTAATATTATCAATGCGATTTGAATTTTAAATGACAAAAATCGGTTACAAAATGTCTTAAATCTGTTGTGGAAATGTAAATTAAATATTCTTTTAGCAAAAGGATATCAGTATTATCTTGATTTTTTGGATATACATATTTCGTGCGTGTGTGTGTACATAGCAGAGCGAATCATTGTTTATTTTTGTTTTTTACAAATCCAAAGTTTGTAGATAACTCAACATTTGAAAACAAATGAAAAGATTTGCGATATAATCGATTTTTTAACCGCGCATTTTAAATTTTTTGTGACTGGTATTTTCATTTTTTCCCCTGCGCGGTCACACTTAAAATGCTACATACACACATTTACGACTTAATGCAAAGTGCGCCAGCAGAACATACATACAAACATATGTGGAGGCCGTGACGTCACGCATAAGAGAATTGGAAAATATTGGGGACTTGGTTAAGGAGGCTGAATTTCCAAAAAATTTAAATGCACTTAGTTGCGGCTATGCCATAAGATTATGATCATCATTTTTTTAAACCATTTTAACAACATTTATAACAGAAAAATGGCAAAAGAAAGAATTTAAAAAAAAACGAATCGAATTTTGGGGCACTTTGGGGTCGTTTATTGTTTTAATTTGTACCTCACACACGTCTCCTAATTATTTCAGAATTATGCTGATTTTTCTAGATTTTTATGTCAATCCGCTCTAGTAGGAATTTACCACTGACCCATTTTTTATTCGAAGACATATATTGATTTAGATAGCAGGAAGACAGGTGGAGGGGGACGCCGTGAATCAAATTGTTTAAACATTTGCATTTGTTTAAACAATATGAGGCACGTGTAATAAAGAGCGTGATAATCAATTGGTTTGAATATTTAATGTTCTTTTAATATTATCAATGCGATTTGAATTTTAAATGACAAGAATCGGTTACAAAATGTCTTAAATCTGTTGTGGAAATGTAAATTAAATATTCTTTTAGCAAAAGGATATCAGTATTATCTTGATTTTTTGGATATACATATTTCGTGCGTGTGTGTGTACATAGCAGAGCGAATCATTGTTTATTTTTGTTTTTTACAAATCCAAAGTTTGTAGATAACTCAACATTTGAAAACAAATGAAAAGATTTGCGATATAATCGATTTTTTAACCGCGCATTTTAAATTTTTTGTGACTGGTATTTTCATTTTTTCCCCTGCGCGGTCACACTTAAATTGCTACATACACACATTTACGACTTAATGCAAAGTGCGCCAGCAGAACATACATACAAACATATGTGGAGGCCGTGACGTCACGCATAAGAGAATTGGAAAATATTGGGGACTTGGTTAAGGAGGCTGAATTTCCAAAAAATTTAAATGCAGTTAGTTGCGGCTATGCCATAAGATTATGATCATAATTTTTTTAAACCATTTTAACAACATTTATAACAGAAAAATGACAAAAGAAAGAATTTAAAAAAAAACGAATCGAATTTTGGGGCACTTTTGGGTCGTTTATTGTTTTAATTTGTACCTCACACACGTCTCCTAATTATTTCAGAATTATGCTGATTTTTCTAGATTTTTATGTCAATCCGCTCTGGTAGGAATTTACCACTGACCCATGTTTTATTCGAAGACTTTTATAAAGTAGTTTAGATTTTATTAAGACAACTCGCACCAATGTAATGTAGAATCGGCTACTTAGTCCATCTTGCAGGAATAATTTCAATTTCAGGTATTTTTGATAATTTGGCAGTAAGTAAGTAAATTTTAATAATAAAATATTTAATACTTAATATAAATATTAATAATTTTTTTTTTTATATTTTTGTTTTCTTTTCTCTTTTTTGTTTAGGAAATATTTATAATGTTATTTTTATCTCTTTTGTTTTTTTTTTTCCTTTTTTGTTTAGGAAATATTAATTGTTGGGCCACTATTGAATCGTGAGGAAAAACATTAATATAATTTTGAAGTATTGATCTTTCTTGAAGTGTATTGATCGAATTCGTTACCCTGAGCTGCGCTCTCAGTGGTAAAGCTTAAGTTCACGCTCTCATGTAATTCACCACACTGGCCACGAAGGCTATTATACGATGTACGAATAAAGAGTTCAATTTTGGTACTGCGACAAGACGGTTGTATTTGCTTCACTAACTTCCCTATCCCCCCGACTCCCTACAGTCTCATGTGCGTCAGGAAAACGCTCCTGCTCCATCAAACATTTTAACGCCCAACGTGGGGCAGGATAGTGAATTTAAAAAATAAATTAAAAAATCCTTAGTGTTCAAGTCAACCCGATCGCCCAAAGTTAATTCCGTAAGCCGCGCATTGTTACGTTACGACTCGCGCTACTTCATAAGTGATGCGCTGCTCGTCGTTCACCTAACGTCACACGCACACTTGCATCCGTAGACACGGCAGTACACCCCCCATACACCATCGTTGAAAGGCTCGGGTTGCTCAGAAGATCTGGATTACGCTACGCTGTTCCCAGTCAGCTACGCCACCTATATTCTCGATTGCGGAGCCGACTCTCCATCGCCCCGTCGACAATATCATCTCTAACCTGGAAAACCGTTTTGCTGGACTACGTAACGCCACAACGGTAAGGTTACGTCATCAGTGCCAACGCCGCCAGAGCGCTCACGCCAATCGCTGAGTCTCCTTTGGTCTCATTCCGCGTCACTGCAGTGCTTTTGGTTTTAACCTGCAAGTCCGCTGTACACGCATACAGTCACCACGAGTGCCAATAGCAGTCACCGCGCAACCTATCAACCTGGAACTGGTTCATTTCGTAACCAGAGCGTTGCCAGATAGTTGCCAGCATACGTTTTATAACCACACACCAGAAGCTCTAATTTACAATTACATACACTTACCGAGGGTTTATTGTAAGTGATCCACAATAACCATGTGTCCCACACCGCTGGACGTATTAAAACAAAAGCGATCCAACATACGCAGGAGCATTTCCCGCATTGGAACATCAGTCGCCAAGACGGAAAAGATTGAGAAGCCAAGTGCCGCGCTGACGCCAGCCGAACTCACGTGTCGATTAACTATTTTGGAGGCTTATTTCAAACAAATCATGGCCGTCCAAACCGAAATCGAGGCACTCGACTCAACCGAGGAGCAGCTAAACTACCGGGCCGAGCTGGAAGACCTGTTCATCGCTATCAAGGTAACCATAAAGGATCAGCTAGGAGACGACGTGCACAATTCTACGCCGCTCGCCCAAGACACGCTACTCAGGCCAGGACCAACATCGGCCCTTAAGCTGCCAACGCTTGCGCTCCCGACCTTTGCTGGCGAGTACTCGGAATGCAGGAATTTTATTACTACGTTCCAGCAAGTTGTAGACCAGCAGGAAGCGCTATCGCCGATCGAGAAGTTTAATCACCTCATAAACTGTCTCAGAGGCGCCGCCTTAGAAACCATCAAGGCGTTTCAAGTCACTCCAGAGAACTACAGCAAGGCCTTACTACGCCTAAAGAGCAGGTACGATAACCCCACCATCGTATTCCTGGAAAACATAGCGTCACTCTTCAAATTGCCAATTGTGTCCACCGAAAATAGTGTACAGTTGCGCAGCCTGGTTGACAACGCATCAGCGTTGTTTAACTCGTTGCGATCGTTAGGATCCGAAGCGCAAATAGCTCAAACGATGTTGATTGCTATTGTCATGGAAAAGGTAGATAAGAGAACCCGACAGCTCTGGAATGAATCTCTCACGTTCGCAACATTACCCTCTTGGAATGCCTGCTTAACCTTGATTGAGCGGCAATGTCAACACTTGGAGTCCTCACGACATCATATCGGCAATACGAATACGGCTCTAAATACATCCGGCAGAACGCGATCATCCCACGGTTCTGCCTGCAGCCCCATTCAGGTGAGCTACAACTTCACGGATTCAGCGATGCTTCAATAAGGGGGTATGGATGTTGCATTTACGCAAGAACAAGGCGTGCCGATGGCCACGTGGAAGTTCATCTAATCGTCTCAAAGTCGCGAGTGGCACCAACGAAGAAGAAGACGCTGCCGCAGCTCGAGCTCTGTGGAGCGCATCTGCTAGCACGACTCTACAACCAAATAAAGGCAGCTTTTCTACAACACACGCCCGATACTTTTCTTTTCTTTCCAGAATGTCACTGGAGGTTCGTTCCGACACGGCACAACCCAGCTGACATGATCTCCAGAGGATGCAGCCTTGCAGAACTCACCAACTCAACATGGTTCCACGGACCTACATTTCTGTCAAATATGCCGACATTATGGCCGCCTAACGTACACGGCAATCTGGACATGGACGTCGTATCTTCAGAAAAACGCAAATCAGCATTCCTTGCATCGATGTCGCCTTCCAGAAATAGTGTTTTGGAAGCCCTGCACAACAAGGAATCACACCAGTCTGGCCTAAGACTGGTAGCATGGATGCTTCGATTTTGCGACCGATGTCGGAAGACAAAACCCTTCACAACGAGGTCACTTTCCCCACTGGAACTGCGAAGGGCTATGCTTTGCGTCGCGTGGAACTTACAACAGCGATATTTCATCGAAGAAATAACTCTTTTGCAAAAGGGCGCACCGGTTCGTAGCCATCTTAAATTCTTATCGCCCTTCTTGCAGATCAGAGATGGATTCAATCTACTTCTCGTCGGAGGACGATTGGAACTCGCATCGATCCCAGACACTCACAAGCATCCCATACTGCTTCCCGCCAAGGATGTTGCTGTCGTCAACTACGTACGCCATCTACACCTTCGGAACTACCACGCTGGTCCAAAGGTCCTGGTGGGACTAATGAGGCTGGAGTTTTGGGTCGTGAATGCCCGAGATGTCGCTCGTCGTGTTGTACGCAACTGTGTCCACTGTGTGCGCTACAGGCCTAAGTTGCTGCAACAACTTATGGGCAACCTTCCAGTTGAGAGACTCACCTTGTCAAGACCATTTGCTCGGTGTGGGATAGACTTCTGTGGGCCGGTTCATACCTATCTACGCGTTCGAGGAAAGGTGCCCGTTAAAAGCTACAAGCTTTGTGTGCTTCGCCACGAAGGCGGCGCATATCGAAATCGTCGGA
Organism: Drosophila prostipennis; assembly: GCA_037075205.1. NCBI lineage: Eukaryota > Metazoa > Arthropoda > Insecta > Diptera > Drosophilidae > Drosophila > Drosophila prostipennis. Next base: position 12,236 of record JBAMCJ010003888.1, read on the forward strand.
GAACTATCAACTGATTCGTTTTTGGGTGCTCTGAAGCGGATGATCGCCAGACGTGGGCTGCCTTCAGTCATTTTTTGCGACAATGCAACGAATTTTGTAGGCGCGAGCAACAAGTTACAAGACCTGAAGGACTTTTTCTTCAGCACCAAGAACCAGCAAGACATCACATCGTACTGTACAAATGAATTTGTAACATTCCATTTTATACCTCCTAGGGCTCCACACTTTGGCGGCCTCTGGGAGGCTGCTGTTAAAAGCGCCAAGAATCTCTTGTGCCGCACGCTAAAAGATGCCCGACTGACCTTTGAGGAGCTGTCAACTGTCGCTGCTCAGACTGAGGCGATCCTAAACTCCCGCCCGCTCTCTCCACACTCATCGGATCCTAGCGATTTGGCCGCCTTAACGCCTGGCCATTTCTTAACCGGGGACTCCCTTCGAGCACTTCCAGACTGGCCTGTCAAGGATGATCAACTCAACTGTTCTCAACGATGGAATCGTGTCAGCGCCATCAAGCAACACATCTGGAGGCGCTGGTCTACGGAGTATCTTCACGAGCTTCAGGCCAAATCAAACTGGACGACTGGATCTTCGAATATCGCAGTCAACGAAATGGTCCTAATCCACGAGGACCATGTCCCTCCTCATCGATGGCTGTTAGGTCGCATCGAAGCAACTATACCAGGTCAGGACAACCACGTCCGAGTCGCGGATATCCGGACGTCGAAAGGAATTATAAGGCGACCGATTCACAAATTGGCCCGTTTACCAATTAATTTAAAGTAACTAGGTACTTTCAATGGGGCCGGAATGTTGGGCCACTATTGAATCGTGAGGAAAAACATTAATATAATTTTGAAGTATTGATCTTTCTTGAAGTGTATTGATCTAATTCGTTACCCTGAGCTGCGCTCTCAGTGGTAAAGCTTAAGTTCACGCTCTCATGTAATTCACCACACTGGCCACGAAGGCTATTATACGATGTACGAATAAAGAGTTCCATTTTGGTACTGCGACAAGACGGTTGTATTTGCTTCACTAACTTCCCTATCCCCCCGACTCCCTACAGTCTCATGTGGGTCAGGAAAACGCTCCTGCTCCATCAAACATTAATCATTTTCTTTTTGTCTTTTTTATTTTCTTTTCTCCTTCTTGTTTAGGAAATAAAACAATAATATAAATATGTATGCATTTCATTTAAATAAAGAAAATTTTCCGAAAATAAATTCATGGCGAATTTCTTGTTTTAATGGCGATTTCGGGCTGTTTTTTTTTTGAGTGTACGCTCACTTCAAGTGACTCAGGTGGTTTTGCAGCAGAATCGCAGACTAAAATCATGGATTTCATCCAACGACCCCTAGCGGCTCGTAAGTGTGAGCAGCTCGATCGACAGTTAGTTCGAATGGTGGCGAAAGGACACCATGCCCTAAGAATTGTGGAGGAGCCCAAATTCAAGAAATTTATTAAGGATGTGTCCCATTGCCCTGGATACAAGATGCCGACTAGAAAGACTCTGTTCAACGTACGAGTACTAAGGACAAATGCACATTTTGAGTTAGCTGGTAATATTAAAGAAATTATTTCTTCTGCCTCTGCCGTATGTTTGACAACCGATGGATGGACTGCCTTGACCAATCGAAGCTATATGGCGGTAACAGCTCATTACATCACCAAGGAATCCACCAAACTGCATTCGCCTATGTTGGCTTGCATACCAGGTATACCAGCATAAATCTTTGCTCTTACCTAAACAAAATAGCAACTGATTGGTGTGTGCAAGGCAAAATTGCCGCAATTACGTCCGATAATGCTGCTAATATCGTGGGCGCAGTTAAGCTGGCAACTGGCCTCATTTGCCCTGTTTCGTGCATACACTCAATTTAATTATGCAGAATGGACTGAAAAAGAGCTTACTAACGCGCAAGAAAGTGAAAGCGATCGTTGAATATTTCAATCGCAGCACAGATACCCAAAGGCAGCAGAATATGACGGACTTGAAGTTGGTGCAGGATGTACCAACTAGATGGAACTCCACGTACAAAATGTTTGAGCGTCTCGTATTATTAAAAGAGGCTGTTATTGTTGTAGTATCAGTACTTCGACCTGATTTGGTCCTAGCCCACGAGGATTGGCAAATAATTGAAGAAGTATTACCGGTGCTCAAACCATTTTATCAAATAACTCTAGAAATATCTTCCGAAAGAAATTTAACTCTCTCAAGGGTCATAATTCTTAGCAACCTTTTACGTATTAAAATGAGAAACATATCTTTCGAAAATTCTTTCGTTGCATCGGTTGACTAGGAGTTGCAAAGCGAAATGGCCAATAGATTTAAAGACTTGGAAGAAAATTAACTTTATGCGGAAAGTACAATTCTGGATCCTCCCTTTAAAAGACGTTTTTTTTAATCAAGACAGTGTTTTGAATCAGCTGTAGAGTCAATAAAGGCAAAAGTTTCTGACTCTAATAAATCAACAAACAATAATGGAAACTACTTATGAATTACATGATTTTTATAGAGTAAAAGGGTATATTGTATTTGTCCAAAAGTATGTAACAGCTAAAAGGAAGCGTTTCCGACCCCATAAAGTATATATATTCTTGATCAGGATCACTAGCCGATTCGATCTACCCATGTCTGTCTGTCCGTCTGTCTGTCCGTATGAATGCTGAGATCTCGGAAACTACAAAAGCTAGAATGTTGGGATTATCAACACATATTCTTAGGCTTCCTGCGCAGCGCAAGTTTATTTTATCGTTTATTATATTATTATTTCATCAAGTTTATTATAACGCCAACAATCACCCATAATCGCCCACAAACGATACTAAAATGTGTCTGTTGTGTTTAGTTATACCTATCAAAATTTTTTAAATCGGACCATTCGTTAAAAAGTTATGCCTGATCAAAGTTTATATCTCCATCTCCCTCGTACTTCCTTTAACCAAGTGACGGGTATTAAATAGTCGGGACGCCAACCCGACTATAGCGTTCTCTCTTGTTTTTGTTAAGTTTTAGTGCCTTCATATGAAAGAAAAAGTGCCTTGTTTTTGAAATAAAATATAATCTCAAAAACTACACCTGCATTTTTTTTCTAGTGACACTAACTTAAGTTTTAATTAACTTATTGTATTTATTTAAAAAAGTAAAAAATTAGTAAGTATAGAATTCCAGAGTATAGAGTTCTATAGAACACACCTGACTCTGCTATTTTTTCCACTTAATCTTCCGTGTTCCAAGTAGTATATAAGCATGTAGCAACTTCCCAATAAATCAGTTATCAGAGTGGTTAACAGAGGCGCCTTCCGAAAATCTGTATATATAACAGTCTGCATTTTTCTTTCAAATCCATTTATAACAAAATATGACAATTCAAGAAGGTTGGTGGTGGTCGTTCTTGACTTAACAAAACCATGCTGACACGGTGATATGAGCGAGGAACATAAATGTTCCAAATGAAAAGTAATAATACGTTCAAATTCTTTAGGAATTTCCGAAACCTTTGCTACTAAATGCTCCAAAGACTTCTAGAGTCGCCGCTTATGACATATTCTTGGTGTTATTTCCCTCAAAAGATATTTTAACAAGAGAGAACGCTATAATCGAGTACTTCGACTATCAGATACCCGTTACTCAGCTAAGGGGATTGCCAAATCTTGGCCAAATCGACTCGGCTAGTGATCCTGATCATGAATATATCTACTTTAGATGGTCGGAAAGGCTTCCTTCTACACTCAGAAAAAAATCGGCCTACCCAACTGTGGCTCAACTACCCGCAGATTTCGGGATTTTTTTTTCTTTAAATATATGACATTGACAAACATGAAAACATTAACTATTTTGTTGTGAGGCGTGTTAATTAAAAATGTGCCTACTTCGGCTTATACCAAAAAAAAAAAACAAGAGAGAACGCTATAGTCGGGTTGGTGTCCCGACTATCTAATACCCGTCACTCGGCTAAAGGGAGTGCGAGGGAGGTGGAGATATAAACTTTGATCAGGCTTAACTTTTTAACGAATGTACTTTATACTTCTCAGAAACCTTTGAAAATGTGGGCGCCAGACACATTTTAGTATGGTTTGTGGGCGACTATGGGCGATTGTGGGCGTTATAGGGGGCGTGGCGGTCGGCTGCAATAAACTTGCGCTGCGTAGGAAGCCCAAGAATATGTGTTGGTAATCCCAATATTCTAGCTTGTGTGGTTTCCGAGATCTCAGCGTTCATCCGGACGGACTTTACTTTAACTTTACCTTTTTAATGAATGGTTCGATTTCAAAAATGTCTTCTAACTGTTATATACTTTTGCACGAATACAATATATACCCTTTTACTCTACGAGTAAAAAGACATCATCTGCAAAAGCTCGATTTGAACTCACGATTATGGGGCATACACTCTAAATCCAGAAAAATAGTTGATCTACAATTTAGAATATTATTTTTAAAACAAGAAAATATGTGAAGAAAAATAATTAATTCTGTACCGATTTCAATTTTGGTGTTACTATTCAAACACGAAAGAACAAACAAAACTACAATATACGTGAAAACTAATTAAATAGTTTAGCTAAGTTTCCAAAAAAAAGCAACAAAAAATGCAAACTTCCAAAAATAGTGAAGTACTATTTTCAACATTTCGTAACAACAATTGCGACGATTATCATTTTTTAAAGATCCCCAAAATCCTGTTTTTGGCATAACTTTTGACCGGACATTTGGACAAAAGGAAAATTCGACGTGCCAGTCATCGTTCCCCTTTGGCACCACCAACGAAGAATGTTTATACCCATTACTCGTAGAGTAAAAGGGTATATTGTATTCGTGCAAAAGTATGTAACAGCTAGAAGGAAGCTTTTCCGACCCTATAAAGTATATATATTCTTGATCAGGATCACTAGCCGTGTCGATCTAGCCATGTCCGTCTGTCCGTCCGGATGAACGCTGAGATCTCGGAAACTACAAAAGCTAGAATATTGGGATTACCAACACATATTCTTGGGCTTCCTGCGCAGCGCAAGTTTATTTCAGGTGACCGCTACGCCCCCTCTAACGCCCACAATCGCCCATAGTCGCCCACAAACCATACTAAAATGTGTCAAATATTTCTGAGAAGTATAAATGCAATTTTGTTGCTTTTAGTTATACCTATCGAAATGCAGAAGAAATTTTTTTAATCGGACCATTCGTTAAAAAGTTAAGCCTGATCAAAGTTTTTATCTCCATCTCCCTTGCACTCCCTTTAGCCGAGTGACGGGTATTAGATAGTCGGGACACCAACCCGACTATAGCGTTCTCTCTTGTTTCATTTAGACTTTCACAGCTCTTTCTCGGAAACCAATTGAAATTTCAAATTTGTAATGTCTTGGACTGCACTTTTCCTTTTGATCCTTAAAATCGTATATCCACCGATATCTCAAGAACTAGCCTTGAGAAAATTGTTTTTTTTTCAGACACAAAATACATCACAAAAGTTGGGTTATTTGAAGAACTAAACAAATTTTGAAATTTTGAACGACCAGTGTAATGGTAATTACCATACGCCCAAATCGCAATAAAAGTAATTATTTAGATTACATTTCTAACGGAGGTCGTGTCAGTCTACCGGTGGAGGTTCTAGTTTTGAAAGGGAGCTGCGGTGGCGAGATGAGGGATCGGGAAAGTCAAAAGTCAAAGGGAGACCAAAACAGACAGACACATGTATAAATAATAAACACGGCACATAAAGAAGAAAATGTTTCCGAAGGCGGAAAAGGGCCGGGCGCGTTCACATCAACATTAAAAATGTATTTTAATGTGTCGCCTGTTTTGCCCATTTGTCTGCTTGTTGTCGCTTTTAATGTCTTCCATTTGGCAGGCAAATATTCCTGCATTCCGGCGTACATGGGTGCGCGTGACCCCTAAACCCACCACCACCCACCCAACACCCACCTGTCAAGCAGGAACAAAAGACCATTAGGCCAAAAATCTACATTGGGTTTGTAAATCATAAAATGCTGTCAAATTCCCAAACCCCCACCCGTGTGTTTGCCATGTTTGTCTTTGACTTTCAGTTAATTACTTGTGATTTAATTTGAAATTGTAATTACCCAGCAAAATGTAATTTTTGTGACGCCTCTGACAGGGGGTAACAGCCGAAATTTGGTCTCATAAGTTGCTGTATAAACACCTTTCTGTTTTTAAATAGACAGCTAAAAGTTCAAAAATTTAATTTTGAAAATTTCTGAATACCAGTGCGGCAATAACTCAGGTTAAAAGAAATGGACAGATTGGACAAAAAGGAAAATGTAACTTTATTTACATTTTTATGTTTTCTGCAAGGGTATATAAGCTCCGGCTGTCAGAAGCTAGGTTCCTTTCTTGTTTTTCTTTTGGAATGTCTTTTTGTTCCTCCAATTATTTTTAATTTTTTTAGATAGATAGATATTAAAAAAATATAAAATATAAAATATTTTACATATTAAATTATTACATACATATGTACACTCTGATAGAGGGCTCATAACTCTGCCTTTTCTGTTCACACTGTTCTCGGCAAGGGGAAAATGGGGAAAGAGCTTGTTCTATTTTTAACTTTCCTTTATTGTGTTAAATGTAAGTGTATGTGGACTTTGGATGTATGTGTGCGAGAACGTGGCATTACATTTTGGACAAAATTGTATTTTATTAATTTTGATAATCGAGGTCCAACAATTTTTAAAAGTCGAAAGGTAGGAGGAAGCTTTTCCGACCCTATAAGGCCCTATGACCCTATGATGAGCACCAATAGCCGAGTCCATCTGGCCATGTCAGTCTGTCCGTTTCTATGCGAACTAGTCTCTCAGTTTTAAAGCTATCGGGCTAAAACTTTCCCAAAAGTCTTTTTTCTATTGCAGGTAGTACATATGTATGTCGGTGCGAGCCGGATCGGACCACTATTTCTTAAGGCTCCCATAGAAATAATCAAACAAATATAAGAAAACTCATTGTAACTTTGTAGGATGTAGGTGTTTTGATTTTTGACAACTTAAAAACAACATTTTAAATAGGCATTAGCATACATATCTGAAATCCCTGGGACTGCACTGATCGAGTGAGCATTAAACTAAGGGTATTTATTTCATCTGCAAGGGTATACATATAAGCTTCGGCTGGCCCAAGCTAGCTTCTTTTCTTGGTTTACCGAACACCCTTTCTTGTGTCATATTTTTGATTTGCCTGAAACTTCTTTTTTTTACGTGTTTTTTAGATCGATTTTTTTATTTTTGTCCAAAAACGTCAAATTTGTAAAAGTACCCTCTCATGTAAAATCTGTATTTCCGGTTGTAGTAGTCCGATGGACTTCGTGTCTTTTGCATTAATTCATATAAAACGTCTTATTAAATAAATGACATTTTTTCTGTAAAACTAATAGTTTTCGTTAAAAACGATAAATTAGATTACATTTTCAAATGTTGGAGCGCACTAGCTTCATTTTGTAGGGTCTTCCCACAGGGCTTAATCCACCATCCGTTGAACGGATCGTCCGTAAGGTTTTGCCATTCCGAAAATTTCCCAGTTAGTCCCCCATCCAAATTTGATTGATTTTGACGGGCTCTTTTATGCGATAGTTAGGCGATGTTATTGGAATGCAACTCGGAATTCTTTCTCTTGACTGTAAGAATTGGAATGATGACTAGGAGAGCAAATCAAATCGATGGCGGGAAAAATTAAATAATGCTCAAGTCATGCGCGGATCCACGGAGGGTGATATGGGTGATATATCACCCCCCACTCGGGTAAAAAATAAAAGAAATTTACATATTCAAAAAGTATGCAACAAAAAAATTGTTCTGATATCACCCCCCACAAAAAAATCCTAGATCCGCCACTGGCTCAAGTTCATTGTTTTTTGGCTATTGTTGAATTATTTGTAGTTTGTTATAAGCGGAAAAGCATTCGGGAACAGGTTTCTATGTGTGGGCCAAAAATTTAAGCTATTCTGCAAACGATAACATCAATGTTTGCATCGAAGTCTCAGAATATGTTCTGCAATTTGTAAATACTAACAAATATTAATTAAAAGTGTACTATGTACTCCAATAATGTTCCAAAGTTTCTGTAAATTACCAAAGCAGCACAAATTTGGTTTTGTTTACAAATTTTTCATTTTCATATTGGCTAGACAAAAGCGTAGTAAGAACGGAGAGTGGGGTACGGGAGGTTAGGCTCTCCCCCAGTCAGCAATATGTATGCATACTCGTTATAGAATATGTTATAAATGTTCAGATATGTTTTTAACTATTATCTTATGCTATTTATTGTATAATTCTACAATAAGATTAGGAGAACGCAATTTTACGACAGTTTGGCCGAGTTGAAATCCCCCTTCGTTAATGTTGAGTTGGGCAACTGCTCTTCAAGTCAGCTGTTATTGGATGGTGGATGTGCTCTGTGCATAACCGTTTCACATTTGTCAAATATCCTAACCGTTTCACACGGATGGACTCTATGGGAAGAGGCTATTTGTTGTTATATCTGTGTGCCGATATTGATATCGATGTTTTAGTGATGGTACGACCAAAACACGAGAACGAAATTACAATTATTAAGAACACGAAATTAAAATAATAAAGTCTAAATAAAAAGTATAACCAACAGGGACCGTAACAGTTATAAGTTTTATTGATAAAACTTGCACTAAAAAACTTTTTTCTGATTTTGTATTTTTTTTTGCTCTAAAATAATTATTATTTTTTGACTTTTATTTTTTAAAACTTATGAGCATGCATGATGTGTAAAAAAATAAAAATTATCAATAACTTAATTATGTGTGAGATTTATTTTATAAAACTCAAAATAAAACACATTGCGCTTTTGCGGCCATTGTATTGGGAATTTAAACATGGTTTAAATTGGTTCTTGTTCGATTGACCATGTAGTTTCAATATATACATATAATAAAAAAAATATATTTTAACATTAAGCTATTTTTAAAATTGATTTAAGGTGGAAAATGACCTGATTTTGACCTGTAGAATTTGCGGATTACTTTTCCTGAATAATTCGCGAACCATTTGATTGAAGAATTCACGGAACTCATTTACTTGAACAATTCGCGATTCGAATTTTTTCCCAAAACGCCATAACAAACGTTGGTCCAAGCGGTAAATATTTCAAAATTGTATAGAAAGTGAATAAAATTGCAGTAGTAGCACTTTTGATAATTTTACCGTTAGATGTTTTATCATTCCCCCGAAAAAATCACGGATTTTTTCCGACTTAATATTTTGAAAGGTTTAAGTCTGTAATTTCCAATAACCCATAGTTCCGCGGATTTGTTCAATACTGGAGCCACAATTGGGAGAAAAATATAAATTAAAAAAAATCGGATCGCAATAATGCATAACCATTTATTGATAATAACACTTTAAAGAAATACCTGTAGAGATTTTAAATATTGTTTAGTTTTATGAATATTATTTTTGTTGAAGCTATTGGCGTTAAATTGCAGCGAAAATCAGTTAACACCATTTTGAGGGCTGAAAAGTTTTTTGCCACGTGTACCACCTTGGCCTATGCCAACTGCTAACTGGAATTTTTTCTGCTCCCAATACTCCAATATTTGTATTTCTATTGGTACTGACCTAGGGTTATATTCCTCAATTTCACGGAACACGGATTTTAAATTTGTATCCATATCGTCATATTCATCTGTTCCATTTTCGTCTTCGATTGAATTTAAATATTCACTGAGAATGCAAGTTCAGGTTGGTCCTGGACATTGTTTGCAGTATGTTTGGCCGTTCAGTCACTATAGCCTCAGATACCTATTTTAATTAAAAAATAAACTAGTAAAATTCCTGCAACAGAATAAGCATGTAAATTAGCTTTTGCTTCGATTTAATGACAACATTTTACGCATAAGAGCGACTTTTGCTAGAATGATGCTTGATGGCCTTTTGATTAAAGCCCTTCTAATTCTTGGATCCAAGTAAATGCTGCTGACGATGACGTAATTATCCATCAGCGATTCCTCCCGTTTTTCGATACATTGCAGCAATCGGGCGCTATGGGATGACTTAGATGCTTTCACCAGCAGTTTCAGTTCGCTTTAATAAAATGTCACATGAACAGCTGAGCACTTTGTAATTTTAAAGTTCTATATTCTATCCCAGCCCATTCGAAGTTTTGAAGATTCTCAGGCTTTACAGTATCCTTACACAAGATAAAATTGGACATTTAACCGCATAATTCCACGGCCTCATCTAGTCGCTGTAACCATCTTTAAGCTTATTATATTTTTTTTGGAACGATAAAATGATTTTAACCGTTACTCGTAAAGTAAAAGGGTATATTGTATTCGTGCAAAAGTATGTAACAGGGAGAAGGATTCGTTTCCGACCCTATAAAGTTTATCGGGGGTGTCAAATCTCTTCCAACCAAATTTCCCCCCAAAAGCAAATCTCGGTGTCACAGAAACCGTTTGAAAATCAAGTACACGGTTTTAAACCAACCGAATAGTAGGTATTGATGTAAATGTTCCGAAAATCAGAGCAAATTTACTCCGAAACTCCTAGAAAACTCTACAGATTCTGTGACACCTACGGTTTTGATGGGTTGGTTTCCAAACCAACCGTACCCAAATCCGTCGCCGGTTTCTGTGACACCCCAGTATATATATTCTTTATCAAGGTCACTAGACGAGTCGATATAGCCGGGTGCATGTCATAACGCCCGGTGTCATAACGCCCGCAGGCGCTATGTCACTTTTTTTTGAGGGCCTTATGACACACAGGAAATTGTCATAAAGCCCGCAGGGAAAATATATTTAACTATTAAGCAAGAAAAATTAAAAATGATGTGACTTTTGCTACTTCGACTGCAGCATTTTAAACACTGGCTTATATACTGCGCGAAATATCCTGAAAATCGTCAAATTTTGACCGATTTCATCTTATTGTTCCTATGGGAGCTATAAGATATAGACGTCCGATCGGCACGCGCTTTTGCCCTGATCAAGGGATTTGGAAAGATTCATGTCAATAGCTTTTACACTGCGCGAAATATCTTCATTCTTTAAAAGCTTTATCCGATTGTTCCTATGGGAGCTATAGGATATAGACGTCCAATCGGGTCGATTTTCAAACTTGATCTGCGTGCACATGTTTTAGGACGACTGTGACAGTTTCAGATCGCTAGCTTTTAAACTGAGCTTGCAAACAGTATTGAAACAGACATACAGACGGACAGACGGACGGACGGACAGACGGATAGACGGACATGGCTATATCGACTCCCTATTTGATCCTGATCAAGAATATATATACTTTATGGGGTTGTAACGGCGCCTGTAGCGACTAACGTAAGACACACCCTCAACGTATACTACGTTTAAAATGACGAACCAAGCCTTGCCACTTAGTCTAAATCTAGGCTGCCGTAGGTCAAACAGCTGACTCTGGGTTGCACCGAAAAGCTGTCTCAGCTGTTTGGTATTTCCGGAAAAATACCGACGCGGCGTGGCTCGAATTTTAGCACGTTCTTCAGAAAAAAACCATCGAGCGATCAAGACGTATTTCATCCGATCAGAGAATGGTCCGGGGAAACGTGAGTCAAAGGAGAAGGCTTTCCTACATCCGCGCCTAACTAGATCGCGCTCCGCGCTTGAGTCGCGCTTTTTAAACATACCCTAGGCCGCGTGTCGCGAAAATTGCGACAGTTTGCCAACGTTTTGCTCGGCAGCACTTGCCGCGAGGAGCCTTTCAACCGATTCACGACGCCCTCCCAGAGAAGGATTTTTCTGCAGCTTGGACCAACCCGATCGCGCTCAGCGCTTGAGTCGCGTTTTCCAATCCAAGTCGCAGCCGCACTACAGCCAGGATTGCGGCGATTTCCAGTCATTTGGATCCACCAGACAACTGTCCCAGGGAGCACCCGACGGATAAAAATCGGAAAGTGGCTGCCCCGAGGAGCACCCTCGACAGGAGATCGCATTGGTGTGCACTCCTGACCAAAATCATAAGGCGGTTGCCCAAGGAGTACCACGATCGCTGCCCGCCACGGCCATAAGTAGCCGCCCACAAGAATACCGAAAATCTGACGCCCCAAATCAGTCGCCGCGGCAATATACATGTGTATATAGCACATATAGGTGTACATGTAAGTTATACGAACTCCAAGATTGGTTACATAACCTTTACAGTATTCCAAACCTCGTGCAGGTTGAAAATTTTCCATCGCGTCTAACGGACGAAGGGGGAGAAGAAGGAGAAGAGAACGATAACGGCTTTCGGAACACTGGAACGAGGTGGAACTGGAACGTGGGACAGCAAAACCGCTACGCGAAGAGCACTGCGTTACGAGAATACAAAAGGAGACAACTCAACACGGAGAGAATAACCTAACTAAAGAGGAATAAAAACAAGATAAACGAAGTTAAACAAACCCGAATCAAGTGAAACCCAACATGGTTAAATAGAAATAATGTGAAAATTAAGGAAATTTAATGAAGTGCTGAAAAAAGAGTAATCAAAAATAGTTATAAATTTGTCAAAAGGTGAAACTCCTAAGAAAATACCGAAATCTCGGCTGTGCGCGATTTAAAACAAAGAAATGAAGTAAAGTAAAAATAAAATCAATTAATTCTAAAGTTTTGCGAACGCGAAATAGCGAAGGAAGAGAAACATGAAGTTGGTGCCCAGGCCGACAGGTCAAAAGAAAGAAATGTAAAGTGAAGAGAAGAGAATTTACACTGAAAAAATTATTATTTTTTTTGTTTTGTTCTTCCACCCTTCCAGGGAAGTTTCTCTTTATAATTTTATAATTTTATATCTAATATCTAATTTAACGAAAACGACGGACTGAATTTAATGTAATTTTACAAGAGTGCTCGATAATCTGGTTTATTATTTCTGCCGATAAATCTATGGGAAATTGCCCCACTCCCTCCACAGCCAACCTACGCCAAGTGGTCGACCTCTTCGCCAAGGAGAATGCTGGGTAAGTTGTTATAAGAAATAATGCGACAGAAATTTACCATATTATTTGAGCTCAATTCCTCTATGGCCTTTTAACCCTTAAGAGAAATCAATTGAAATAACATCTATGTTAAATAATGCAAGGGTATCTCAAACCCAAGGCCAGCCGTTAATGCTTTCATTTCTCTCGGTTTTCTTGCGCCCAGTCGAACCCAGCAGGGGTATCCTGAAGTAAATATTACTTTTATTATTAATTGTACTTTCTTAATTTTTCCTAAAGAATAAGAGTGGCTATTCATCGCCGAATAAAATTGGTTAAGAAATTTTGTAATTATTTAGATACACATGCCAAGCCAATGTAAAGAATCACCAATGTGTTTAGCTTTCGCACATCCGTAATCTTAGCGTTAATAACCATGTATACAAATCTTACTAGCGGATCAAATATACCAAACATGAACGCTTAAATTTTGAACAACTAACTCCACAAATGATTCCTCGGGCGTAGATGGACAAAGGGGTCACCAGAGCCATGCTCTAGGAGGTGATCAAGGTAGGGTGGGCATTCCACGGCCATAACAACATCTGTGGCTTCGTTCCAACCTAATTTCTTTCTCGAACTCGGCCATCCTCTAGAATCTTTTTTTTTTTTTTTTTCAAAACTTGTTTATCGATATACCGGTTGGCAATCTCGCCTTGCTTTCGTCGTAAGCACGCTCAATTCTGGACTTTTAAATAATAATGTGTAGCTAGTGTACGATCCGTCTACGCAAGACCTCCACCCCCAACGCCGACGAGAGATAGCCGGAATCTATAGCGTGCCCCGCAAGGGCGGATCGGTAACTTCAACCCAAAACAACTAGTCGTTACACGCTACAGGGTCTGAAACGTCTCCTTCACTGCGTTACAAACTTCTGACCAAAATTATAATACCCTCTGCAAGGGAATAAAAAATTAATAAGGTAAGAATCAGAATCAATTTGGACATGTTCACCATATCGCTTGTTAAACTCTTTTTCAACTTCGAAAAGTTTCTAGTATTGCTGCGCTCTTACCCAGATTAATTTTTGAATTTTAAAAAATTGAAGAAATTATCCTATGCTTGGCCTTCTGTTCAATAACACTAGTTTACAAAAAAAAATCGACGTCACCCCTCTTGAAGACAACCTTAATTTTCTGGTAAAGAACATCTCCCTGATTAAGAAATGGGCACTTATAATTAAATTATAAGTGCCCATTTCTTAATCAGGGAGATGTTCAGGGAGATGTTCTTTACCAGAAAATTAAGGTTGTCTTCAAGTGGGGTGACGTCGATTTTTTTTTGTAAACTAGTGTTCTTTACCAGAAAATTAAGGTTGTCTTCAAGTAGGGCGACGTCGATTTTTTGTAATATGTAATATGAATAGGCTGGATCTTATTTCATCGGTCTTTCAAATCAAATACTTGATTTTGGCCGCTTTACCTTGTTGTACTTTTTGCACTTTTTTAATTGTCCCTGTATTTTTGTTTAAAAAAGAATAAATTTTAAAACTATTTAAACCGAGCTATGTTTAATTCTTTGTAAAGACCTAATTATATATTTACCTAAGAATGTAGTAAAGGTAATTTTATTCCCATTGGTAACGAAAATCTTGGCGATTTTGCTATCGAGGAGTAATCCACAATACACAACGCTTATAAAGGAAGCCAAGCAATGTCTATAAACTTTATATTATAAAAAAAATTTTATTAATAAAGACAGGTGGGAGGAGAAGCTGTGAGTGAAATTGTTTAAACATTTTCATTTGTTTAACCAATATGAGGGACGTGTAAGAAAGAGCAAGAGAATCATTTGACTTGAATATTTAGTTTTTATAGCCTTGCAGGGGTATTATAATTTCAGTCAGATGTTTGCAACGCAGTGACGGAAACGTTTCCGACCACACAAATTATATGTATGTAAATGATCAGCACCAATCCCCGAGTCCATCTATCCATGACCGTCTCCAGTGGCGGATCTAGGATTTTGTCGTGGGGGGTGATATCAGAACAATTTTTTTGTTGCATACTTTTTGAATACCAAAATTCCTTTCATTTTTCACCCGAGTGGGGGGTGATATATCACCCATATCACCCCCCGTGGATCCGCGCATGACCGTCTCACAGTGGCGCCTTGGGCCAAAAAAGTGCAATAAATCACTTTTTCGACTTTGTCCTAGACCCATACCAATCGACAGGTAATTGATCCACTATTACAAATATGTAACCCTTTTTCAAATCAAAAAATTGTTGTAAAAGATTTGAATTTTCAAAGTTGAACAATTTTTTACTTAAAAAAAACACACAGTTTTTAGGTAATTTTTCGCAATATCTTAAAAACTAGGCATCGAATCGCTTTGCTTCTTTTTTCCACTGATTGGTGTGTTATTTAAGAGTAAAAACAAAAAGTAAAACATATTGTAGTTTGCCAGCCGCATCTCTTAGTTATGCGTTATTTGCGAAACGTCAATTTTTTCCATATTTTCCAACTTTGATGGAAAATAAAAAAAAATTATTTCATATTATATTTTTTATACTTCCGTAAAACTTTATTTGGACTTTCTTCTTGATATTAGGAAAGTTGTAGCTGCGTCTGCGTGCGTCCGCGGCTTTAAGAGCCAAAAAAGTTAAAAAAGTCATGGTCCCAGAAATTGCATATGGCGCAACCTTGTGAAAGATTTGTCCAAAACATGTTTTTAAAGTCCTGAAAATGTGATATGATGTTCAACAGCTCGATATAAGAAACTTTAGTCCTACCACTTTTGGAAAAACCCGCTAGTTTAGCGGGAAAACAGCTAAAAATAGCTAAAATACGGAAGGCCGTAACTTCTAAACTACTGAAGCTACAGACTTGTGCTGTATCTCGTTTGAAAGGTATTTTAAAATGCTTTAAGCGCCTTCTATATGTAATTTGTGTAAATGTAATATTTAAAAAGATATGCACAAAACAATTTTTTTAAAACTTTTTTTTTTAGCTTTTTTTATTTTTCAAACTGTATAGCCCTTGAGATTCCTTAAATTTTGGTATATATTATGTTACTGTAAAAAATCACGTTTAAAAGTTATTCATAAATGAAAATAGCTACTTTTGCCAGCTCAAAACAACTTACGCTGCCTAAGCATTCAATTTAGTATGTGCGAATCCAAACTGTATTTTAGGGTCATGGAATCACAACCTTGTCACAGAGTTAGAATCTAGTAATTATAGTCCAGAAATGTTAAGTCTATTGGATTTACCAAGTTTACCAAATTGTGACCATTATTTCAAAAAACATGAAATATAAAATAAAATTTTATTAAAAAAACTTTAATTTATTTTTTTTTTTGTTTTTTTAGTTTTTAAAAATTTAATCGTAAAAAAAGAAATTAACAAAACAACATTTAAAAAAATAAAAATTTTTTTTTTAATCCCCATTTTTTTTTTTTAATAATTTTTAAAAATTACAACATAAAAAAAGAAACTAAAATAAACAAAAACTTTTTAGAAAAAGTTTTTTTTTGTTGGAAAAAAATGGATTTGTTTTTAAATTCTGACTTTGCCGATTTGTAAGTACGCCTCTGCCACGCCACTCCCTGTCTCAAGCAATAATTTGAAAGGTGGATCAATTATCTAACATTTGCCGTTTACATCATTCAATGATCTTCAATGGTTCAAAAGTTATGATTTATTACCAAAAAAAAAGTCAAAAGGCGCCACTGTGCGTCTGTCCGTATCTATGCGAACTAGTCTCTCAGTTTGAAAGCCATCGTGATGAAACTTTCTTAAGTCTTCATTCTATTGCAGGTAGTACATACTAGAGCCCTGCATGAATCAACAGTGTTAGGATCATTCTGTCACAGTATGTTTCATTTGTTTAGGTGATTCGTATGATTCGAAGCTTCAAAGTTTCAATGTTCCGAAACATTATAGACGAAATATCTCGAAACAATTTGGCAGTATGTTTCATATGTTTCAATGTTTCGAACAATTCGAGATAATTCGAAACACTACGTAGGCAAAACGCCTACTGTGAATAAAAAAATCATTTTTTAAGTTATTTAACCAAAAGTCTACTCCAATTTGAAAATATCGTAAATTTATTATATAAGCAATGACACAAGTAAAAAATAATGGTTTCTGGGGGACTTAGAATATTTTATAGTGAATATGTTCATGTGAACAATTGTTAATTAAATTTGTAGTTGCTATTTAAAAACATTATTTCATCAACTAAGGTTGGGTTGGATCCTATAGCACTTCTTTTTTCGGAGAGCAAGTTTCTGGCCCTTGAAAATACTCTCTCTGAAGCAGCGCTACTTGAAGGTATGGAAAAAATTGTTCTTGATAACTTGTACAAAGATGGGACATAGTTCGCATTGTTTTTCCACCAAGCTAGGACATCAAAGTCATCAGAGTATTTCCCCTGTAAGTTTAGGTAGCGCTGAACTTCTTTTTCTGACTTTTCTCGGATGTCACCACAGGCCGATTTAGTTACATAATCGGAAAAGATATGTTCATCTCCAATTTCATTTAAATTTTCCTCATCCATATTTTCATTGGTTGCCGTCATCAATTCCTTACATAGAGCTATAGTCTCGATTTTTTCTTGTTGAGTGAATTGCAGCAATTGGTTGGTTGGCGGAAACAGGAAATGAGCGAGTTTATGAAATTTTGAAATGTGTTTTAGTACAACATTTTTTATACCGTTTTCCAAAGATTCTTTGAGTTTTTTTGCTACTAGTGTATTTATCGTTTTGTTACAACAAATTTTGTTTAGTTTTCCAATATGTGGTATGACCAAGTGTAATGTAGGATATTTTTCTCCTTCTAAAGTTTTGGAAGAATTTTCGAAGTGGCCCAATACTTCCGTAACGGAACTAAGGTCTCGCGAGTTAAGATCTCTCATTCTGCTTAGTTCATTTTTTCTTAAAAGTATAGCAGTTATATCGTTGAAGTTGGATTCAATTGATTTAAGTGTGTAATAAATAGTATTCCAACGAGTTGGGCAAATACTTTTTAAACTGGAATTTAGATTGTGCAAGACTCGCCGTTCATTGAAGTCATCGTAAGCAGTCGGTTAAATAGCTTATCCTCAAGAATATAATGAATTGTAACGCTTAGATATGAACGTTTTAGAAACATATCAGTCCATACGTCTGAGGTTATAGAGAAACCAAACGATCTTACTTGGGCCAGTTCCTGCTTAACATGAGATACCTCTTTCTGATATAATTTTTAACCGACCATTTTGTTAAAGCTAAAGTAATTTCAGCTGTGGTGCTAGCGTCTAATACGGTTTATCCCAAAGCACTAGATGAAGACGAAGATTTCTCCTTATAGCACTTGTGCCTCACTAGGTTTGATGTGTTCCCAAAGAACTTCATCACGCTGGGACACGTTCTACAAGCGACGAAACCTGGAACATCTCTGTTTTGCTTGTCGACAACTTTGCCGAACACAGACCAAACTCGAATCCACACTGTTGGCTAAAATTTTTGTTGTTTGCTTTTATACCCTTGCAGAGGGTATTATAATTTTGGTCAGAAGTTTGTAACGCAGTGAAGGAGACGTTTCCGACCCCATAAAGTATATATATTCTTGATCAGGATCAATAGGGGAGTCGATATAGCCATGTCCGTCTGTCCGTCTGTCCGTCCGTCCGTCTGTCCGTCTGTCCGTCTGTATGTCTGTTTCAATACCGTTTGCGAGCTCAGTTTAAAAGCTAGCGATCTGAAACTTTCACAGTCGTCCTAAAACATGTGTACGCAGATCAAGTTTGAAAATCGGCCCGATCGGACGTCTATATCCTATAGCTCCCATAGGAACAATCGGATATAGCTTTCATAAAATGAAGATATTTCGCGCAGTGTAAAAGCTATTGACATAAATCTTTCCAAATCTATTTATTTTATGCACACCACGATCAGGGTAAAAGCGCGTGCCGATCGGACGACTATATCCTATAGCTCCCATAGGAACAATAGGGTGAAAAATTTAAAAATTTTGATTTTTTTCAATTATACAATATTTTGTTGTTTATTAATTCATCTTGCTTTTCTAGTCAAGTTTTCATTCGTGAAATCTGCAAGGGTATTAAAACTTCGGCTTGCCGAAGTTAGCTTCCGTCCTCGTTGAAACATAGGTTTCGGATGATTCATATCTCGAAACTGGGAAGCACAGTAGTAAAAGTATCCTAGCCTACTACGGTAATACTGTGAACGAAACATACTGTTGATTCATGCAGGGCTGTAGTACATACATACACTCAAAAATTTTTTTTTTCTAAATTTTAGAAAATCGCCTTAAAATGAAAATTTTTTCTTAATTTTAGAAAATTTTCTGCATTTTAGAAAAGGTTTTCTTGTATCTAGAAAAAAAGACCATAGAAACAGAATTTTATGAAAAACCTTTCTTAAATTTATAAAAATAATTTTTTTCTTAAATCAATGGTGTTTTTTAAATTAATGGCGATTTCGCCATTAAATTAAGAAAAAATGTACTTCAGCCCTTCCTATAATCTAGAAAGTCGCCATAAAAAACAAGGTACATTTTATTTAAATTTAAAGAATTTTTCTGAATTTAAAAAAGTTTTTTCGTGAAAGCAGAAAAGTAGCATTAGAAAATCACCATAGATTTAAGAAAAACTTTTTTTATTTCTTTTATGCTTCTCATTCTTTCTTCGAAACGAAAAAGAAGAAGACAAGGGGTTAGTCCGCGGCGCGTTGCGACGACAGTTTTTGGCGTATGTTTATGTTTATGTGTGTTTGTGTGTATGATCGAAAATTTTCTTGTGCGTAGCTGTAACTTTTATTGCGTTGTTGTTTTGGAAATGCAGTCTCTCGCGAGAAAGTTGCTTGCGTTGCGCTGCATCTTGAACCCTTGTGCTCAGTTTTGGATGAGCATTCAAAGTAATAAGTTTGTGTTGAGCCTATTTAAGAAAGTTAAAGTGCGATCCCTCTAGGAGGCAATTTATAGATAAGCAATTAAAATAAATTTTAATATAAATTTGGTAAGTGAATAAAAATTTATGGTAAGCAAAGGGCATAATATTTTAATAGATTTGGCTATTAATAATATTGCAGGCCGCAAATACTCGTACTATCCTTCTCTAATATTAATTTTTATTTTCAATTGCAGGAATAATTTCAATTTCAGGTATTTTTGATAATTTGGCAGTAAGTAAGTAAATTTTAATAATAATATAATAAATATTTAATATAAATATTAATAATTTTATTTTTATCCTATTTTATTTTCTTTTCTCTTTTTTGTTAAGGAAATATTTGTAATGTTATTTTTCTCTTTTTTTGTTTTGTTTTCTCTTTTTGTCTGCGGTCTATTTAACAATTTATTGAAATATATACTTGTAAATGATTTTCAACTATCCGTCTGCAGTATGGGCAGAGCAATAGAGAGTTTTTTGAGCGCTGTTCCAGATTTTTGAAGCAGTCAAAGCATATTTTGAAGTGCATACTTGGTAGAAAAACTACGTCCCAGCGGCCTATTAACGCAAATAATACATTTTAGCACGTCAGCCATTTGGCTGAACTGGAAAGTGTTTTCCACATCTTCATCTTCTGAATCAGAACCGGAACATAGAATTTTTGCAAAAGCCAGCAACAATTTTGTATTCGAAAGGTTCAACAGCCTCCATATCGCGTCCACGTTGTTTAAAGATCAGTGATTAACTGACTAAAATATGAAAAAGCTTGAGAGGTATCATTATAAACGGTACTACTCTTCTCGGTAATCTCATTGTTTCTGAATGCGCTTTACGACATAACAAACAGTAATTCTTTTATCGGTATTCTGATTAACTCAAAATGCATTTTAGAATTTTTTTAGAAGTTGCGGTCGTTATGACACTTTTAAAAGTGTCATAATGCCCGGGGGCACTTTGACATTTTTTGAAAGGGCGTTATGACACTAGTGAAAGTGTCATAGGGCCCACGAGCCATGTCTGCCCGTCTGTCTGTCTGTCCGTATGAACGCTGAGATCTCGGAAACTACACTCATAGAAATTTTCCGGTAAAATCGCCCTAAAAACAAGGAAATGGCGACTAGGCAACAAATCTAGGGCGAATCGCCCTAAAAATACGGGTGAATTTGTCATACATTTAGGGCGATTTTTCGTAGATCTTGGGTGATTTTTCTATTTTCAAAGGTAATTGCCCTAAAAATAAGAAATAAGACCTTTAAACTAAATCCAGTTTCCTTTAAATCCAGGGCGATTTTTCTGGACTTATAGGCGAATTGCCCTGGAAATCGGAAAAAATACCTTTAAACCAAAGGCAGTTTTTCATAAATCTAGGGTGGTTTTTCTTATATTTAGGGTTTTTTTTTCTATTTTTGAAGGCGAATCGCCATAAAAATAAAACCAAATAAAAGCAAAAATATCAATTAATTTTTCGTCGAGGGGGGTGGGGGGTTATGGGTGGTTGATATTTCCTGGGAACTGGACTCAACACATACACACACACACACACACGAACATCGTTTCAGCTAATTTATTTGTTGAATTGTCGGCGCTATATCGGACGATGCCGTTGGGGGCAGGACGCAGCAGACTTGTATAACCGCCGGTTATAACTGAAAAATCATCTTTGTAATCGAATTTAGGAGATATATATAAGGAGAAAAAACAACTTACTTGAGAAAAACATTAGGTGTCACTACGCGGGATCGAACCCACGGCCTCTCGAGCTGGAGTCTAACGCTCTAGCGCTGCACCGCAGTCCCAACGCGCTAAGCAACGTACAAACACTGTACACATCTTATTTTCTTGCGGTCTAAGTTATACAAACAAAAACTTGTATTTTTTTGCTGATGGCTGGGATACTTCGGTCCGTTCCTTCGCATGCTTAACATAAATTAGTCTTTAAACTCAGAATTTCCATATTTATTTAAGGTTTAAAGACTACTTTAAATTTAACATGCGGACGAAAAAACTTAACTAGTAATAAAAACTCTAATAACAAAAAAAAAGTGTTGACCCACACAGGAATCGAACCCACGACCTGTATTTTCAAACAGCAAATCTGAAAGTGCGAGTGCTTAGACCGCTGGGCTACCCGTTTTCAAACTTTTGGTGCGATTTTTAAGGCGATTCGCCCGTGAAGTTAGGTAGATTTTCTAACTCACTTGTTTTGACCTGTCAACTACACACACATGTTCATAACATGTTTTACATGTATGTATGTATGTATCCAATAAAATTCGTTTGAATCTTGGTAGTATTTAGGGTAATTTTGTGTGCTTTTTTGTTCAACGTTTTAGGGCGATTTCGCCCTAAAAAGAAGGAATTACTTTTGGAGTTGACTCATAACAAGAGAGAACGCTTTAGTCGGGTTGGTGTCCCGACTATCTAATACCCGTCACTCGGCTAATGGGAGTGCGATGGTGATGGAGATATGAACTTTGATCAGCAATAAATTTTTAACGAATGGTCCGATTTAAAAAATGTCTTCTACATTTCGATTGGTATTGATAAACACAACAAAACTGCATTTTTACTTTTCCGAAATATTTAAATTTTTAAAATCGTTTATAAACTATTGTGGGCGTTAGAGGGGGCGTGGCACCTTTTTGAAATAAACTTGCACTGCGTAGGAGCTCCAAGAATCTTCATGCCAAATACCAATCCTCTAGCTTTTATAGTTTCCGAGATCTCAGCGTTCATATGGACAGACAGACAGACGGACAGACGGACAGACGGACAGACGGACAGACGGACAGACAGACATGGCTAGATCGACTCGGCTAGTGATCCTGATCAAGAATATATATACTTTATGGGGTCGGAAACGCTTCCTTCTAGCTGTTACATACTTTTGCACGAATACAATATACCCTTTTACTCTACGAGTAACGGGTATAAAAATTCGCCCTAAAATATAGGACAAATTTGCCTTTTTGAAAAAACTAACCCTAAAAAATATTTTCCATGGCGATTTTTCGTATATTTAGGGCTAGCCACCTGTATAATAAGAAAATTTTTCGTAGTTTTAGGGCGACCTCGGTTTTAGGGCGACTTTTCTAGTATTTAGGAAAAATTTCTATGAGTGTACAAAAAAATAGAAGGTTGAGATTTTCCACACATATTCTTGGGCTTCCTTCGCAGCGCAAGTTCAAACGAGCGCCCCGCCGCGATTTTAAAATGTGTCTGGCGCCCACACCTTTAAAGATTTCCGAGAAGTACAATTGCAATTTTGTTGTGTGCCCCTACTATCAGATACCTGTTACTCAGCTGAAGGGAGTGCGAGGGAGATATAAAACTTTGATCGGGCATAACTGTTTAACGAATGGTCCGACTTGAAAAATTTACTACATTTCGATAAACACAATAAAACTGCATTTTTACTTTTCCGAAAAATTAAAATTTTTAAAATCGTTTATTAGCGATTGTGGGCGTTGGAAAGGGCGTGGAACCTTTTTGAAACAAACTTGCGCTGCGTAGGGAAATGCCTATCTTCTAGCTTTAATAGTTTCCGAGATCTCAGCGTTCATCCGGACGGACAT